>MU745928.1:0-102575 GCA_026770625.1 Nicotiana glauca
CCAATTAATTCCCTTTTATTTATTTTAATTTTTTTTTTGGAATTCTTTACTTGGGGTAAAAATCACGTGCTCACAACCAGTCGTCCCCACTGTGTCAGCGGGATAGATTTCCCTTGGAGGCACACAGTGAGTCTCCAGTAGCCCTAGTTTCAGCTTCCCCAGCACTTGTTGGAGCCAAGAGAGATGCAGTACCCCCAGCCTCGCCAGTTCCCTTAGTACCTGAGGCAGCTAGAGACACAGGACCTCCAACACATATTGTTCCCCCACCAGAGACCGGGGAGCAGGGGATGAGGGAGGCAGCTTAGTTGCTGACTAGGATAGTTTCTATTCATGAGCGACAGCTAGAGTCGGGAGCAGATGCCCGGAGAGATCGGATAGGAAGCTCGACGGTAGGAGAGTTTCTTCACTTGGCCCCTCCATGATTTACAGGATCCAGTTCCACAGAGGATCCCCAGGACTTTATAGACAATATGTATAGAGTATTGAGGGTGATGCATGCCTCTATCACAAAGACTATGGAGTTGGCTTCTTTTCGACTATGTGATGTAGTTGTCCTATAGTATGAGGCATGGGAGAGATCTAGAGGACCTGATGCTCCGCTAGCAGAGTGGGAGGACTTCTCTGAGGCGTTTTAGCCCATTATTTGCCATGGGAGGTTCGGGAGGCCCGTCTTGACCAGTTTCTTAGCCTGAAGCAGGGGGATATGAGTGTGAGGGATTATAGCCATAAGATTAATTCTTTGGCGAGGCCTGCACCAGATATCATACATACCTTGAGGGCAGTTCATATTATGTGGATGGTTTGGGAGATTATCTTATTAGAGACTGTAGGGTGGCATCCCTATCAGATGATGTAGATATTTCTCGCATACAGGCTTTTGCTCAGACTATAGAGGACTTTTCCCATCGGATTCGTGATACTCGTAGGGATAGGGAGCAGAGCAAGAGGGCTCGTACTGTGGGGTCTTATAGGGAGCCACGGAGTTATTTTAGTCCCCCACTCCATTGATATCTACCTCGGTCAGCAAGTAGTTTCCCACCACAGATGCAGGTCCAGGGGTTTGATCGTTATATTCAGTTAGGACCGGGGCAGAGCTCAGGCCAGCCTGAGGGCCGTCGACAGGAGTGTTCTGCACAAATGAGACAACCTACTCCTACATGTACTCAGTGCGGTAAGCTACACACCGACCAGTGTAGACAGGGTTCTAATGCATGTTATCATTGTGGGCAGACAGGACATTTTATTAGACGGTGCCCGGGGTTAGGAAGAAGTGCATCAGCTCAGCCTTAAGGATACACAGCAGCCTCTTTTCCCTCAGTCCGTGCTCCCCAACCAGGTCCACAGTCTACTCAGGGTCGTGGTAGAGGGAGAGGTAGAGAAGACACCTCGGGTTCTAGTGGTGGCCAGAACCGCTTTCATGCACTCACAGGCTGACAGGATCAAAAGCATCCCTAGATGTTGTCACATGTATATTAAAATTACATCCTCATGTCGTTTATGCATTGATAGATCCCGGCTCTACATTTTCATATATTACTCCATTTATTGCTAGTAAGCTTGACATGAGATCTGAGTTGTTGCCACAGTCAGTTGAGGTGTCTATGCCAGTTGGCGACTCTATTGTAGCTAATCATGTCTATCGAGGTTGTACAGTGTTAATTAATGACCGTCCAACCTCTGTTGATTTAGTTGAATTGGCTATGCTAGACTTCGATGTCATTATGGGTATGGATTGGTTGGCAGATTGTTATGCTAATATTGATTGTCATGCAAAGTTGGTCCAATTTCATTTTCATGGTGAGCCTGTCCTTGAATGGAAAGGTAATGCAGCCATGCCCAGGGGTAAGTTTATTTCATACCTTAGGGCTCGGAAGTTTATTTCTAAAGGTTGTATATATCATCTGGTTCATGTCAGGGATACATATAAGGCGCCAGTGACTCTTCAGTCGGTTCTTATTGTGAATGAATTCCCGACGGTATTCCCTGACGAGCTTCCAGGAATTCCCCTCGAAAGGGAAATCGATTTCGTTATAGATTTGCTTCCTGATACGCAGCCTATATCCATTCCTCCCTACATAATGGCTACTGCAGAGCTACGGGAATTGAAGGAACAACTGAAGGACTTGCTCGATAAGGGCTTTATTATGCCAAGTACATCCCCATGGGGTGCTCCGGTGCTCTTTATTCGAAAGAAATATGGCTCCTTCCGGATGTGTATTGACTACAGGCAACTAAATAAAGTCACTATCAAGAATAAGTATCCTCTTCCATGGATTAATGACTTGTTTGACCAGTTACAAGGTGCCAAATGCTTTTCGAAGATCGACTTGCGATCCGGTTATCATCAGCTACGAGTCAGGGATATTGATATCCCAAAAACAGCATTTAGGACGAGGTATGGCCATTTTGAATTCCTTGTCATGTCTTTCGGGCTTACAAATGCCCCAACAGCCTTTATGGATCTTATGAACCGGGTACTCAAACCATTCTTGGATGAATTTGTGATTGGTTTATTGACGACATCCTGATATATTCACGATCGAAAGCCGAGCATGCGGACCACTTGCGAGCTATATTGCAGACTCTCCAGGACTACAGCTTATATGCTAAATTCTCTAAATGTGAATTTTGGCTAACTTCTGTATCTTTTCTTGGTCATGTTATTACCGGTGATGATATCAAGGTTGATGGCCAAAAGATTGAAGCTGTGATGACTTGGCCGTGGCCTTTGAATCCGACGGAGGTTCGTAGCATTTTAAGCTTGGCAGGGTATTACCAAAGGTTCGTGGAGGGATTTTCCTTTATCTATGCACCATTGACGAAACTGACATATAAGGGATCTAAGTTTTAATGGACTGAGGCATGTGAACAAGGTTTTCAGGAGCTAAAGAAAAGGCTTAAGACGGCACCTGTCTTGACTCTTCCGGATGGCACAGAGGGTTATGTTGTATATTGTGATGCCTTGAAATTTGGCCTAGGTTGTGTTCTTATGCAGCATGGTAAGGTTATTATGTATGCCTCCAGACAGTTGCGGAAACATGAACAGAACTATCCTACGCATGATCTTGAGTTAGCCGCAGTTGTCTTCGCCCTAAAGATTTGGCGGCATTATCTATATGGGGTTCATATTGATGTTTTCACCGGCCACCAGAGACTTTAGTATTTATTTAAACAGAGGGAGCTGAACCTACGACAAAGAAGATATCTAGAATTACTAAAGGACTATGATGTTAATATTTTATATTATCCCGGCAAAGCTAATATTACTGATAATGCCCTTAGACAGAAGTCCATGGGCAGTCTAAGCCATGTTAAAGTTGATAAGGTCAAGATTACCGAATACCTATGCCAGCTAGCAAGTTTGCAGGTGCGTTTGGTAGATGCAGAGGGTGGACGCATTCTCGTTCAGAATATGACAAAATCTTCTTTTGTTACTGAAGTGAAACCGCGACAACACGAGGATCCTGAGCTTATAAAACTGAGGGAAAGTATTTCGCAGCAGCGACAACCTTTATTTGAGCTAATTGGAGATGGAGTCCTCAGATACCAGGGCCGCTTATGTGTACCAGCAGTCGGAGAGCTCCGCGCCAAGATTCTCTCGGAGGGCCATTATTCTAGATATGCAGTTCGCCCCAAAGCGACAAAGATGTAACGGGACCTTCGACAGATCTATTGGTGGAATGGAATGGAAAACAAATATCGCGGAGATGGTAGCCCAATGTCCCAACTGCCAGCAAGTTAAAGCCGAACATCAGAAGCTTGGAGGCCTAACTCAGTATATTGAACTTCCATTATGGAAATGGGACATCATAAATATGGACTTCATCACTGGTTTGGCTCACACTCCACGGAGGTATTATTCTATTTGGGTAATTATTGATAGGCTTACAAAATCTTCTCATTTCCTGCCAGTAACGATGACATATTCAGCCGAGGATTATGCCAAGCTTTACATTCGAGAGATTGTTCACCTTCACGGAGTGCCATTATCTATTATTTCTGATCGAGGGGCTCAATTTATACCACATTTTTGGAAATCTTTTCAGAAGGGTCTAGGCACGCAGGTAAATCTTAGCACCGCTTTTCATCTGCAAACTGATGGACAGGCAGAGCGTACTATTCAGACAGTTGAGGATATGTTACGTGCTTGTGTGCTAGATTTTAAAGGAAGTTGGGATGATCATCTACCTCTTATTGAGTTCGCTTACAATAACAGCTTCCAAGCTAGTATTCAAATAGCCCCTTACGAAGCACTATACGGGCGAAAGTGTAGGTCAACAATCAGTTGGTTCGAGGTCGGGGAAGCAGAGTTGCTAGGTCCTAATTTAGTCCAGCAAGAAATGGAAAAGGAAAAACTTATTAGATACCGGTTGCGTACAGCACAAAGTCGGCAGAAGTCTTATGCAGATGTTCGACGACGAGACTTAGAGTTTGATGTAAAAGATTGGGTTTTCCTGAAAGTATCACCTATGAAGGGCGTCATGCGATTTGGAAAGAAGGGCAAGATCAGCCCAGGTATGTTGGACCGTATAAGATTATTCGGACGATTGGTAGGGTGGCATACGAGCTTGATTTTCCTTCAGAATTGGAAGCAGTCCATCCCGTGTTTCATTCATCTATGTTGCGAAAGTGCATTGGAGATCCTTCATGTATTACGCCCATTAAGGATATTCACATTGCTGAAGAATTATCTTATGTAGAGGTACCAGTAGCTATCTTAGATCGGCAGGTAAGAAAGCTTCGAACTAAAGAAGTGGCTTTCGTGAAAGTGTTATGGTGAATAACAACATCGAGGAAATGACCTGGGAAGCTGAAGAGGAAATGAGGACGAAGTACCCCCACCTATTTACGATTTAAGGTGAGTCGCATTTAAATAATTGGCAATTATTTCTTTATAGCAACTTAATTGGATTTTGAATGGCTTGAAAGTGCAATTTAAATTTCTTATTGCGAGATAGCTATACGAAGCCTAGTAGTTGGAATCTTCAGAATTTGATTTATGCCTTGAAAATGAAACAGATATATCCTCACAAATAACGTATTAGCGGAAAAGAAATGAAACCAAGGAATTGACTTGACCCATTCGCGGATGAATGTTCTTAAGGGAGTAAACTGTGAGACCCTTTTTTTTCTCTCTTCTTTTACGTAATATACGTAATGTGGCATGGTTATATTAGTTATATATGATTGGGTATAACATCACACTGGTCACATGTTATGTTTTGGAGTCAAGCAAGTTGCGAAATAAAGGTCGGCAAAAATTATCGTAAATTTCTCTAATAAATTTTCTAAACTTTGGGTCAAATGTATCAGATTATTTCTCCCAATATATAAAGAGTTATGGCACCCACAACCTATCAAATCAAATTTCCACGAGTTTAGTTTTTAACCAAAAAAATCTCATATCAAACGGACATTGGAGTAAAAAGTTATGACTGTTATACCTCAGATTGTCCTGGCTGAAACCGGGTCGCAAATCGGGTCCGGTCAAACAAGTGGTATAAGTCGGTAAACTCGACTTTGAAGGCCTTAAAACATTTCATTTTAGTCCCAAAATAGAGATCAAGCTTAAGAGAGGGTTCCATGGTGTTCTTGAGTGATTAAGGTGCGTTTCTAACGATTTGCCCCCGTGCCTAGAAACTCAATCTCTACGCTTTGCAGTTGTTTCCCCCTTCTAGTAGCTGTGTTTGGAGCTATTTTTGGAAGATAGGAATTTGTTTTTCTTGCTGGTTCTTCAGGATTTATACATGGTTTTCTAAGGTAATCATCTTGTGACTCTTTTATGATCGTTTTTACAAAGTTCTACGGACGTTTCGTCAAGTTAGGGTTATATGGCGAATCTGCCGATTTAAACTCAGTTATGAACTATTTATAGGTGCGTATAAGCTGCATATATATAGTGTTTTTGAAGCTTAGGACGTAAGGAAGAACTTTCGTGAAGGAACTACAGGCATTCGGACGTTCGTTGGAAAGGTATGTTAAGGCTAAGCTCCGTTATTCCTTTTTTCACGAATTCTTGGAAATTCCTAAGACACCAAATGTGATATTTTACTATTCTATGGCTAGAAAGACCTCCAGTGAAAGGCATTGGGATTGTAGCTGAAGTATTTTCATGATTCTATTAGGTTGATATTCCACTCGTTCGATTAAATATGGTATTCGACATCTATATATGTCATTTTATCGGCTTTCTCATCTATATATCTATATATATGAATACTTATTCATCTTTGGGTTGTGTGGCTAAACAAAATAAAAGTATTTAGTATTTGCGATCAATCATTCTTCCTTGCTAAATTGTATTTTAAAATCTCTAAAGTGACACGTCGATTTCCAAAAATCTCAAATATAAATTATATGTTTAAACTACTAAAACACTTGATTTTTGAAATACTAAGAAATCAGGTATAAGGACTAAGTGAAGCACCTTAAGCTTTTTATGAACATCTTCAGAGTTAAGTTATCTATCTAAAATTCGAGTTATGTTTTCGAGCTTATAAAAAATATATGAGGTTCCATAAGACAATTGTATGCAATACGAATGTGATTATGAGATTATGAGAATAAGAGTACCAATTTGCCAATATTGAAGTTCCTGTTATGGCCTATTATGTGCATTCAAAGTTCATATCATACATGGCATATTATGCATGGACTTCGAGCTATAATCGGAGGTAAGGGACCTATTTTCCCGAAAGACTATATGTATTGTACAGATGGCCACTGGTTGGCAATATGATACCGGTTAGCTACCGGAAGAGACCACCATTGCTAGCATTTGGTTGGGTATGTCATGCATTCACATCAATATATATGTATTCATGACATACGATTAAACGAGCATACCATGTATATTTGATTATTATGAGGTCGGATGTCAGCCATGGAGGCTATCAGAGTTTCAATGTTAGGTGGTATCTCTATTACCTTTTTTTACCAGCTATGTATGATTCTACTTTCTTCCTTACATACCAGTATATTTTTATTCGTACTGATGTCCCGTTGCCTGGGGACACTGCATTTTTGTTTCGTGCGTGGAGGTCCAGATAGGGACTCTGATCGACTTCTCCGCTAGAATTTAGGGGTTCAGCTGTGAGTTGGTAAGCTCCACCTCTTCCTGGAGCTATTATAGGATGGTTACCTTTGTTGTACAATTTGGGTATAGTCGGGGCCTTATCCCGATAGTGGTTGTGACACTCTTAGAGGCTATTGTAGACACAGTATTCTGGGTTTCTTTTTGCAGCTTTCAGTCTCCAGCCCATAGGCTTGGCATGTATATATATGTGTGTATACATATATGTCTCAAATCGTGGCCTCGTAGGTCAGCTAGTACTTTATTATTTTGGCTTGTCTACCTTGGTTTATATGGCTTATTGTTATTCAGGTCATGACCTTAATGGTCCAGGCTTAGTATTTCAGATGTTGTGCTACCCGATCTATTGGGCCCCCAGTTTAGTTACCTAGTATGTTTAGTGGCTAACTCGATCGAATACAGTATCGAGTGCCGGTCGTGCCTCCCCTAGTTTGGGGCGTGACAGAAGCTTTCGAGACCTTGAAGGTAAATTTAAGCTTAACTCCTATTTAGCACTTCCAGACTTCTCCCAAGAGTTTCAACTTGAGACAGACGCATCAGGACAGGGTATAGGAGTTGTTCTTTCACAAAAGGGACACCCAGTAGCCTATTTCAGCCAGAAATTAAGTCCTCGAATGCAATGGTCTTCTACTTATCATCGAGAGATATTTGCTATAACTCAATCTGTGAGCAAGTGGAATCAATATCTGTTGGGGCACAAATTTACAATATACACTGATCAGCAATCCTTGAAAAGCTTGACTAATCAAACTATCCAAATGCCCGAACAACAAAAATAGCTCAGTAAATTGATGGGATATGATTTCAAAATTGTTTATCGTCTCGGTAAACAGAATCAAGCAGCTGATGCTTTGTCTCGAAACATTGATTCTATCCTACTTACAATCACTAATTAGAGCTACGAGTTTGAAAAAACACTTAGATCCCTTAACAAGTCTCATCTAGAGTTGCTTGAGCTCCAAAAAGGACTAGAGAGCCATCCGGATCTACATGTGGGTTATTTTTGGGTTTCTCTTTTTCAGAGGACGCCTAGTTATTCCTTCTGATTCTCAACTTCTCAACGATTTAATGAATGAGTTTCATTCCACATCAGTAGGTGGACATGTCGGAGTCGCTCGCACTTACCATTGTTTGGCATCAAATTTCTTTTGGAAGCAAATGCGCAAGGATATTCAAAGCTTTGTGGCAAATTGTCAAACTTGCCAACAAATGAAAGATGTTCACCATCATCAAGCAGGTCTTCTGCAACCCTTGCCAATACCAGAAATGGCTTTCAAGACATAGCCATGGATTTCATCACCTGTTTACCTAGTTCTAAAGGAAAGTCTACAATAATGACTGTAGTGGATAGATTGATGAAGTATGGCCATTTTATTCCTTTAACTTCTACTTTTTCTACACGGACAGTAGTTGAGAATTTTGTGGGGGAAATCATTCGATTACATGGACCTCCGAGGAGTATCGTCATTGATAGAGACCCAAGGTTTTTGCACTCGTTTTGGCAGGAAATTAACATATTACAGGGTACCCCCTTGGCTATGAGTACCGCTTATCATCCCCAAACTGACGGACAATCAGAGGCTCTAAATAAGTGTGTCGAATAGTATTTACGGTGTTTCGTGGCTGACACACCTCATAAATGGGTAGCAATGCTACCATGGGCTGAGTATTGGTGCAATATTTTCTATCACACATCAGCAGGGATGACCCCTTTCAAGGCGTTTTATGGTAGAGATCCCCCAAATGTAGCGCGCTATATTATGGGGAGCAGTTCAAATGACTTGGTAGAGGCTTATCTGGTTGATCAGGATGAAATTATTTTCTTGCTCAAGAAGAATTTGATCAAAGCCCAAAATCGCATGAAAGAGGTTGCTAACAGAAAACGAGTTGAGTTCTCCTTCAAACAGGGTGACTGGGGCTTTGTCAAACTCAAACCGTATCGTCAAAATACTGTGCGCCATCAACAACATCCATAATTGGGCAGACGCTATTTTGGTCCATTTCATGTTCTCAAACGCGTTGGAGAAGTAGCATACAAGTTGGAACTTCCTGAAGTAGCCCGCATTCATCCTGTTTTCCATGTATCTATGCTCAGGCACTGCTTAGGCGAACCAAACCAGCAAATTACACCATTGCAGCTCATAGACTTTGAACAACAAGAAATTGCATCACCACAGAACCTTGTGGACAAGGTTCTTCTGCATGAAGGGAGTATTGTTATAAATAACACTGCTGACATGGACGCTGACAAACACAAAGGCGAAGTGCACGTGTGAAACAACCTTCAAAGAAGTTAATTGATTTTATTGTGTGAATTAACTATAAATACCTAGGGATAGATCTAAGTGGAGTAGGCAATTGTGATTGCAGTTTATTTATTCTCATCTCCATTTGAATTCTCTCTTCTCACCCCTTTCTACTTCTTTTATGTTGTTGTTGGTAATTTCATCAGTTGTTTAGCATCTTCAATGCAAGTTTAGTTTACAAGTTAATGCAGTAAACCCACTATTCTATTGTTGTAAAATCGTATTTGTTTCACTAGTAGAATAGCATTCTGCATTAAGCACTTCTCTTCCCTCAAGCCAGCTTTAGATACTTTGTCGCCTTAAGTATTTTCTGAGTTAGCCATGACGCCTGATTTCTTTGTACACTCCGGGATTTCTTTTCCTTTATGTAATACATGTGCACCTAAAAAATCCACAGTTTGATTAATATAATTTTTAAATAGATGCTTTATACAAATAAGTATCATAATCCAAACAAAACAAAACTCTTAAATCCCAATAGTCTAGGTAAAATTCTATAAATTTATTAGATACAAATTATGTGAGCATCTTTCTTTTTCTGGACGAATCTAGATGTTTGACTATTCTATTTTTGAAGCAATTTCGACAACTTTCAAAGCTTCCCGTTTATGAAACAGTTCAAATCTGTTATTTTTATCTTGCTAAAATTTTAGTAATTACTTCAATATGTTATTCCACAATCACAGATATAATATGTATGTCAAATTAATAAAATTCTATGACTAATCAAACATCATCATGTAGCGGAGGGAATGCAATCTCAAAATTAATTTGTAGTTGGGCTGTAACTAGCTACATCAAGCCCATCCAAGGAAATTAAGGGAAACTTACCCAAATGTCCCAAATAAGTCTCAACTTACCAACCTCTAGCCATTAGTTATAGACTTACCAAAACTAGCTAAGCACATATAAAAATTAAAAGCCCAAATAAATAAGGTTCTTTCTCTCAAAGAATCACATGCGAAAATCTCCTTCCATATTTTTAAGCGTGATTAGCAACATATGCAAGACGAAAAGGAAAATTCACGGATGATGTAGCAAATAAGGCAATGAATTACAAAAAAATAATAATAATATTCCAAAAATCTAAGCAAAATAAGAACTTTTTCAATGGGTATAGAAGAAATTCGTTGAAAACGTATAGATAAGTCAATATACAAAATTTGAGGAAGATTGAAGGTGATTTGGACTGTTTTTGTTTCAAAATTCGTAATTATATCGAGTTCAAAAAATTCTTCTGCGACACATGTATCATGCATGTATCTCACATACAGGTATACATGTGATACACAATTGATAAAGTATGATATATATGTGATAGACCGTGTGATACACAATCACTTTTTTTATGTTCAGTTTTACTTCAAATTTTCAATTCAATCCATCTCAAAACTTCACCAAATCATCCCAAAACTGAGATTCAATCTTCTTAACATATACCAATCTATTCTACCCACTCAAAAGAAAGCAAAAAAAAAAATTTTTTGCTACAAATAGCTAATTAGCTAATATTAGTAATATTTGACTAATATTAATAATATTTTATGAATTAGCAAATTTTTATAATTGGCTGATAATTTTCCGGAAAAACTGCCATGGTTCACGTATCATTCTTCATAGAGATTGGCATTTTCTTCAGCTTTACAATCTAGACGATTTGTGTAAGTAATCAATATGCTTCAGTCTCTCATATAGCAAGAACAAGAATAAATTACTCTCTCTATTAGCTCGGGCAACATCCCAATGGGACTTTTTCTTATATATACGATATTTTAAACTTATTTACCCGATTTATCTAAGTATTCTTATTTACAAGAAGTAAAACTAAATTTTTTTTAACAAAATATATATAAATTCGGTCAAAATTTACAATATATCTACAATTTATCTACAACTTAAATACAAGTTTTTGTACAAAACTCGAGCAAAAATTATAATTTATATATAATTATGTTAGTTGTATATATTTGTACGCCATTTCTACGCTCGACATACAAAATATATACAATCTATTTATGTCTTTTTCTTCGAGTTTCAATCTGAAATTTCAAACCAAAACCACCTCGAATTTTCATAAAAATTGAGACATAAACTCTAAAGGATGTTCCCATTCATTTGCAACAACACCCATGTTTACCCCCAAAAAATGGATAACAATTAAATTTATATTGTGGTTTTAAGGATACGTGATTTTACTTGACACAAACTGAGCAAAAACTTAAATTGATATTGAGATTGATAGTAAATAAGAATTAAAGCAAAACAAATAAATCAAGCAACCTTGGCCCTCGAATTTTGATCATCCTTGAACCAAGTGAAGATTCGATTGATACAAGAACAAAGTAACAGAATGCTGAAAGCTTAAGAGAAAAGTAGTGTATTGCTTTATGTAACGTGAATATGATGTCCTTTACAAATAATCAGACCCCTTTTATATAGTAGGGGAGTCCTGCTCTTGGTACAATTCTAAATACAGTAAAAAATACCATGATTGGCTAATTAATCGGCTTCTTCTTGATACGTGCCAGGATTTGCGCCGTGATCTTCGCCCGATTGCGGATATTTTGTCTTTTCGTTATCCGACCCAGTAAGCTTCCTTCGAACTCCAACTTATTTGGTCTCGATCTTGATCGATCTCAATCTTGATCGGTCTTGGTTTTGGTTGGTCTCGATCTTAATCGGTCTCAGGGTCTCGAGCTTAAAAACCTAAATCTGCACCATAGTTTGATATAAATCGAAGTTGATCCTTGACTTATCATGCTCCAACCTCGATCTGTCGCACAAAAAGGGCAAACCTGATTTTGATCGTATACAGATAGTCCCCTCGTTTTTCGGAGAGTAATGGCAAGAAACGATTTGTGCCCTTGATATATCGTGACTTAAGCATCATGACATAAGCAGCATATGTAAACGAAACATCTCATCGGTACATTTTCCCAGGAATTTAATGTGTGCCAGTCGACGGTCGTCCATTATCGAATTTGAACCATCATCTTAAACCTATGAATGTATCTTTCTTCTTTTGCCCAAACTTTACTTGCAAATCTTCTTTGCCCTAATCATTAAAATTTCTTTGCCTTCCTCAAAGCTTTGTGTTTTTATATCTCTGGTATTTCTTTGCCTGTTTCATTAAATACCAAGTGTTTCTTTTCAGTTTCCATTCTTTTTCATTCATAAAATTAAAATGGCTAAGACTTCAAAAATTGTTGCGCAAAAGGAAATTGTTCTTTATCAATGCCCACCGACGACGGAGTCGTGGTGGAACCTCCCCTAGAGGACTTTGTCCCGACAAAGTGTCCTACTGTTGCCGATTTTAAGGTAGAGAATACACCCTCGGTATCGGGCTGATACTAACGATCTCCTCAACCAAGTTAAAGAGGACTGCAACTGGGTTGACAATCACGTGATGGTGCCCTCGCCTGAGGAACCAATCACTACCCATGTAGAAGGGTTTTTAAGTGTTTACAGTTATCCTTTCACATTTTATCCTTTAGACCCCATCATCATTGCCTTCTGCAAGAGGTACGATGTGACCCGTGGCCAGATCCATCCATTATTCTAGAGGATCGTGATCCTCCTCCGATTTTTTATAAACAAGATCGAGGGGCATCGTTTTACCCTCGACCACCTTATGCCTCTCTACAGTTGTGAGCACGTGATTTTTGCCTCACACGAATTACTCCCAAAGAATTCAAAATAAAATATTTTTTCCTTTGTATGCAATTTTGTGAATTTTCATGATATTTTCAGTTATTGTTTGCATTTTTTTGTGTGTGTGTGTGTGTGTTTATTTGTTAAATTAATAAAAAATACAAAAATATATTGCAGTTGCACTTAGGATTTAATTTTACAATTAAGGTAGTAAATTACTTATTTTTACAAAAATGAAAAAATATAAAAATATATTTCGCATTTTTGTGTTTAATGACAATTTTGTGATTTTTCTTTAAATTTTGATATTGGATTAGGTGTAATAAATATTGTTTAAGGTTAATTAGTATTTTTTAATCAAATTGTGATTTTATGATTAATTTAGGATTTTATTTTTGGAAAAAAGTATTTTTTGGGAATAAAAGGAGAAGAATTAAAAGAAAAGGAAACCAGAATTGGGCCTAAAATTCAAGAAGTCCAAACCAAAAACTCCATTAAACCAACCCAAAACTGCCCCTACCCGGTCCGACCTTATCGCCACCCCAAACGACGTCGTTTGAGTTAGATTGATCAGGACCGTTAATCGTGTTTGATCAAACGATCCAGGACGTCTCGCCCATAACCCGACCCATCACCTGAACCAGCCCGATCCCACTTAAACCAAACGACTCCGTTATGTTTAATGAGTTGATCTGAGCCGTTGGATTTCAATTATCCAACGGCCCAAATTAATTAGCTAATTTAATATACCCCAATCCTTACCCCTACCCCAAACCAGACCTCCCTTCCTTCATCTCTAACTTCAGAGACCAAACCTCACGCCACCAACCTCCGCCCGCCGGAAATCGCCCACAGCGGCGGACGGTGGTCAATCAACCCTAAAGTTACACCGTAAACTCCTCTCACCCTCCCCATTCCAAATCTCCAACAAACTACCCTCGAATATCACTCCTACTCTTTGAATCTTGAGTTTAAATGATGAACCCTAGCGCTGCCACAGTTTCTCCGGTGGCGGCGCCACTTCCAAACAACCTTAAACTAACACCCTAGGACTACCAAGACCCCGTTTTCCCAAATCCTTTCTCCGTTTCACTCGAATCTTGCCTGAACCTTTCGAATATCAAATCTAGGATTGAGCCCTAAAAGTTTGAAATCAGTTTCCCATGAACCCAATAACATGCATCGATCTAGACCTCTAATCGTCACCACTAGAAGGATTGATTCACCACAAAATCGATGCTGCTCATTTGTTCTTAACAAATAACAAATGATTGGCATCGGTTTCGTGTGAATTAGAGTGTCAAACGTGATTTCAAGATTAACCGGTAAGTCCCATTCTTTATTTCTATTCGTTTAGTGTTTGTTTCGTCTCTATCTCTTCTTCATTTCTACTTCGTGTATCTTAGTTGTCTGTCTTTGAATTCAAATTATAATAGTTTTTTCCTTTTAAGTTAATTTGTTTGCTCACATTGATTTCTGTCCATTTTTAGTTTTTTATTGAAAAAAGGGGACTATGCCCTGATTTTGGTTTATCCATTCTGTCTAGTTTTGGGTTTTGTTATCCATGCTTATGTGTGTAGTTGTTTAAGGTCATAGGTTTGCCATTGAATCAGTAGGTTTTCATGTTTAGGTTTATATTATTTCTGATGGGCAGCATATTAGTATCCTCATGGTGTTTTGATTCTTTGTTAAAATGATTGTGTTAAGTGTGTCAAAGGTCGAGTCTCAAAAAGGCTCTTCATTGTTCGTTTCTTGCTAATGTCAGTTCAAATTGTTCAATAAAAAAAGTATTTACCTACTTAAGAAGCTTCTCTATAGTGGTAGGATAAAACTGACACTGCTGAATTTAAATAATAACACTAGGATAAGGGTTAATTAACAAATAGAAAGTTGATTGATAGTGGAATATGAACTAACTGCATAATTTAGAGAAAACTAGGTTAGTGGAGATAATTAAATAGAGAAAGGGGATTGGTAATGGGAGGGGCACTCATTGGTTGCCTATAAAAGGACTGAATGCAAGAGGATCAACATATACACTGATAGACTCTGAAAATCCGAGAGAAATTAAGCTACAACAGAGAGAGTTAATGGTCTGAAAAGAGAGAGAATAAGAAAAACAATCTAGGAGAAACACATAGACACAATCTGAGAGATACACATACTCTGAAAATACCTATTGATATAGAGAGGAAAGAAGGAGTCCAAAGAGAAAATTAAGAGGGAGTCTGGTATTCTAAAATACAGAGAATATATTCAAAAATACAAAAAAAAAATTGAAGAGATTTTCGAGAGCTAAAAATCCTGCAGTACCTAGATTTCAAAGAGCTGAAAATACATAGATTTAGAGGTTATAACCTAGAGAATTTCTAAGTACTGAAAATCCTGAAAATCCAAATGACTGAAAACCTTAAAAAGATACTGTTTCATTGAGTCCTGTTGTTGATTTTTGAAATTTCTCCTAGTGCTTGAAACAATTTTGAGTAGCTGGTAGTTGAAATGAACTGAAATCAAGTCTAGGAAGTTCTTCTGGTTCATTGCTGGGATTGGATTGATTTTTGGGTCTGTTTGCTGGATTTGATTCTGCTAGCTGCTTGATCTGCTGCTGATTTGTCATTCTTCTGGTTGAATTTCAATTTCCAGGTACACACATTCGAATTCACCATGATGTAGCCTTGAAATGGAGTTGATAATATAAAAGTGTTCATCAGATCTATGCTCATTTTAATTTCAACTGTGTTTATGTTTAAATATAGACAGTAGTTGATATAATTTGCCTAGCATAGTTTAGTTTTTGTATTTTGTTGTTAAAACTTGGACTGTGTATTTAGGACTGTAATAGACTGTGGACTGTTTTGTTGTATTTGTCCATTTAAACATTAGCTTAATCTACCTTAGTTAATTGTTTGTATTGGCTTAGTGTTAGAACAAGAAGTATAATAAACTTGAATTTGAGTTTGAAAATTGGTATGCCTATATCCATGCTCAACTTAAGCCTAATGAACAATGATGTTGACTTCAGTGATCTAGTTCTAAGAACAGAAGATATGCGTTTGAGTTTGACGTTTGGGTTGTTTAGCGTCAATTTTTTATTGTATTCGTGTGATTTGAGTAATTAATTGATAATAAAATAGCATCAGTTAGTTTCAAAGGTTTTAAAGTCAGGAAGTAATAAGAAATTGACGCTATGTTTAGAATTAAATGTTAAAAGGCATAGGCAATGGTAAACTTGGGTTAATACATGAGTTTCAATTAACTTCGGCGTTTTCGGTTCTGAAATCAAAATAACATTTAGTTAGTCAAGGTTGATTGTTTAAATTTGATATTTCAGCTCAGTTGGTAGTCACTTTAGTTCAATCGTGGTTTCTGGAATGATATAGTAATACGTTAGTCTGAATATTAGAATTTGACTTTAATAAACAGTATTTGTTGATTTGGAATATAGTTACATGGGTTAGTTTGGGCCTGCCAAGATCAGGGGTAAGCAGCCCCTTTGATATTTTAAGTGGATCTCGGCGCTAATAAGGCACGACCCAGGTCCAGTTGTGATTCACTTCACATTCAGGCCTGGGCAAAGGCCCGCAATTGGCCATCTTGAAGCTAAATTGGACCCCCTCCCTTTGGGCTGATTTCCGAAACCCAAACGCTTTCAAATTTTAACTGATTGGGTGTTAAATTAATTAGGGCCTTTTCTTCATTTTTAGAGACAATTAAATAGAAAACCGTAGTTTGCTTTAGGTTGGCCTTTAAATAATTGTCACGACCCAAAAATCCCTCCAAAGAAGTCGTGATGGCACCTAGTCTCTAAACTAGGTAAGCCTAACATTAACTGAAATAACATTGATACTTATTAACTCAGAATGAAATTTCTCAAAACAATTTGCCATTCTCAAAACCGGCAGTACAAGTCACAAGCCTTTCTAAGAGTAGTTATACAATATAATTACATCACTGTTCCGAAACAAAGGGAACAAATGGAAATAAGTACAATTGAAGGTGACTCTGAGGACTGCGAATGCTATAGCAGGTTTACCTTGAGTCTCCATCGCAACGAATAGCTACCATCGATCAAATGCCTGGATCTGTACACAAAAATGTATAGAAGTGTATTATCAGTACAACCGACCCCATGTGCTGGTAAGTGTCTAGCCTACCCCGGCGAAGTAGTGACGAGGCTAGGACCAGACACTCACATAAACCTGTGCAGTTTATAGCGTACAAAATAATAGGAAGCAAATAACAATAATAGCAACAATGATCAACCAGGGATATAAATAGCAGGCAACAAGAACACCATAATTGCTTCTCAACAAATAATAAATACAAGTGCAATCAATTAATCGAGTCCTTCAAATATAAATCTTTCGCCTATAAATCCTTCAAGTAATAATCTCTAAGATAATATGCTTTTCAATAAATATATTTCGAATATATTTCCTTCAAATAAGTATCTTCCAAGTAAGCATCTTTCGAATATAATTCTTTCGGGTAAAGGTCACCGTGTGACGCCTCATTTTATAATCATAATTAATATAGGTCTCAGCCCACTTTCATATTATCACGGCACCTCGTGCCCACATATTTCTGTCTCACATTTTGCAACAACATTCTCATGTTACTCAGTTCACAGGTTCCATAACCCAATACAATGAAGAATGTTCAAGAAGACTCATTCACTTAACATAAAGTAGAGTACATCTCCCAACCCAAATGGAAATCAACAAGAAAAGATGATGCTATTTTTAGAAATCATTTGATTTAGCAAATACCCTTTTCAATTGAAGTACAATATCGAATGAATCATTACATTTAATATGAGAAATAAATAATTGAAACATAGTAGAAATTCCTTTTTAAGTAACGTACAACCTCAACGGTTTAAGGAAAGTTTAATTGAGAAATCAATTGAGTTAAAAATGTAACAATTGTTGAAATTTGGAGTATTGATCATATATATAAAAATAATAAATAAAAACAGAATAGCAAGAGAATTATAAAAGAATCAAAGTCGAACCACTAACAAGAATAAGGAAAACAAAGGTATATTTCATTTTTTTTTCACATTTTGTTGCAGGTATGCAACCCGATCCCATTTCGTGTATCTCGTGCCAGGCGTGCCACCCGCTCCCATTTCATGTATCTCGTGGTAGGCGTACCACCCGCTCCCATTTCTTTATATCTTGTGGTAGGCGTACCACCCGCTCCCATTTCAATATATCTTGTGGTAGGCATACCACCCGCTCCTATTTCTTTATTATTTGTGGTAGGCGTACCACTCGCTCCCATTTCATTTTTAACATAGTGCACAATAGGTTACCGTAACGAAGACCAATAACAATTATCAATATAATTTGTGGTAGGCGTACCACTCGCTCCTATTTCAATATCATATCTTGTGGTAGACATACCACCCGCTCCCATTTCTTTATATCTTGTGGTAGGCGTACCACCCGCTCCCATTTCAATATATCTTATGGTAGACGTACCACCCGCTTCCATTTCATTATATCTTGTGTACAATATATTACCGGCAAAGAAACCAATAACAAATAATCAAACAATATATTACTGGCAAGGAAAACTAATAACAAATAATTAAATAATATATTACCGGCAAAGAAACCAATAACAAATAATCAAACAATATATTACCGGCAAAAAAAATCAATAACAATAATCCAACAATATATTACCGACAAAAAAACCAATAACAAATAATCAAACAATGTATTGCCGGCAAAGAAAACCAATAACAATAATCAAACAATATATTATCGGCAAAGAAACCAATAACAAATAATCAAACAATATATTACCGGTAAGGAAAACCAATAACAATAATCAAACAATATATTACCGGCAAAGAAATCAATAACAAATAATCAAACAATATATTACCGGCAAAGAAGAACCAGCTATAACCAAACTTATGAAATTTATATTTAACACAAATGATACAATTACTCAGTCATAACAATTACTTGCTCAGCTTCAAAGATCTTCAATCAAGTTCTCATAAGCATCAAATAAGAATACAACAATTTAGCAATTTAGGACTCACGGTCATGCTCGACCCCCAACGTATAAATACTCGTCACCATGCCTATACGTCGGACACAACACATAACAAGTAGCAATTATACTCAACTCTTATTCCCCCAATCTAGGGTAGACCAAACACTTATCTCGCTTTGCAACCAATTCAAAATTCCAACAAGTCTTTGCCTCGTGAATTCGTCTGAAGCTTCAAATTTGCAAATTGGAGTTTATATCGATAAGAAATTTCAGCAATTACACGAGCAAATGAACCCAACTGCTACGACCAAACTCGAAATGGTATTCGGACTCGATTTGGAACCACGAACCGCAATTCAAAACCTCGACGGATAATGACGATCTCAAACCGACCTCGGATTAAATTTGTGCTCTAGCTTGGCTTCTCCAGTTGAGGAACCATAGTCTCCGGTACCGTCCTACCCAAAGATTTTAATGGCTAGGTCCTTACTAACAATTGCTTCAGACATTAGCAAGTCCCAAAGATTTAAGCAATAGAAAAGCTTAGTATAAGTAGCAACAGAAGAGAACGAAATGGATAAAATGAAGTGATTTTGGGATTATTTCTCAATTGACATGTTTACACTTTACTCATTCAACAGAGAAAAAGAGATCTGACACCCACAAAACACTTTCACTATGTGCGTTGCAGCTGGCTCCCTTAGAGATTAAGTCTCCTCCCTTTTTAATTTTTCCACTCTTTGTTTTCTTTTCTTGTGAAGGTTTCCGCGAGGAAATTTTATGAAGGGGTGAGGAAGCTGTCCGGCGAGTTTGTTTGAGGGAGGTGGCTGGGTGTTTTCTTTGGGTGGTAGATGGCTGAAGATCGGAGAAGAAATGACTGGAATGGGCGTTTAGCGGTGAGCTGCTTGAGTGGAGTAACGACTGTCCTCTTTGGTTAAGGGATTTTCTATTGAAAAAGAATTGTTACACAGAATATTATGGAGGAATGTATGGAAAAACTTTATAAAGTATGATAAGAGAGTATGGAAGTGATATATATATTTTTTAGGGAAAGAGAACAAAGTTGATGAGGACGTGTAGAATCTTCTTTTGCACCACCAATTAGTTTCCAATTTTCAATTATAATGGGCACCAGCTGGCTCTCCACTACAAATTGCATGTAGTGCTGCATCTGCCATTTTTCTTACTTTTTAAGTATTCCTTCCATTCCAATTTACGTAAACTTATTTGACTGAACACGAAATTTATAGAAAAATCAAGATTTTTGGAATTTGTGGTCCTAAACAAGTTAAAAAGGACCCATAGTATTTGTGTGATTATAAGAGTTTCTCGAGGTTTTAAGCAGTTGAACGAGATGCTAATTCTTAAAACGACAGGTCGGGTCGTTACAATAATAAATGAGATGCGCCCCGCCAAAAAAATGCATAAATTATGGGGCCCATTTTAAATGTTTTTATTAAAATACTTAAAATTCGGGATGTACCGTTTCGCGAATTTCACGGCTTCCCGCAAAGTTTATAATACGCTAGTCATTTAGGGCCGTCATTTAAAATTTTACCTTCCTAAATACGGTGTGCACATTTATGTGACCCAAATCCAAATTTTAACGATGTCGAAATGTGTCAAAAATTGCGGTTGCATTTATGTGACGTGGTTCGAGACGCGTTTTCACAACGTTGTAAATTCCTTAAAAATTAATTTAAAAGCGGTAAGTATTTCAAATTGCACTTTAAATTGAAACATGTATTAAAATAAGATATTTAGCCATTTATAATAGTTTACGCGACCGTGCTAGAACCATGGGATCCGGGGGTGCCTAACACCTTCCCTCGGGTCAACAGAATTTTTGGTTCGCAGATTTCACTTGGAAAGTTGAATATTTTCCTCGAATTGGGACTCAAGATAAACCGGTGACTTGGGACACCAACAGTCAAACCTATCCCAAGTGGCGACTTTGATTGAATAAATAATCTCATTTCAAATAATGTCACTTTAATTGGAAAAACTCCCTTATATAATATTCTTCGGGGTAGGTGTGTGACAAAGGAGGTGTGACAGCTCTGACGACTCTTCTGGGGACAACGAACCCAGAATTTCGATTTAGAGTTCAAGAATTCGAGCGTAGTATAACTGTTATATTTGGCTTTATCTGATTTTACTACATGTTTCATGCTAAATGTGGTAAATATTTTACCGCTTTGATATTTGTTGAATTGTATATATAAACTGTTACGAATTCCTTCCTCTCTCTGAGTCTTCTACATCATGGAGAAGGGTGCACTTCGTGTAGCTTCTCTTCTGTTTAGAGTNTAAACCTATTAAAACAAAGCCTCTTGCCGGATCCCTAGTAGGAACGTTTGTTTGCATCATGTGCATTTGACTTAGGGGATTCAACATAAGGGTTGGGTCCGTCTAGGACAGGTGTACCCAAATTAAAAAGACCATCCTGATGCATCTTACGTGCTACTTGCGCATTTATTTGTTCGACTTGCATGTTGACCGGCTTCTAAAATAGAGAAAATAAATCAAACAAAAAAAATTTAAAAAAAAAAAGAAAATCAAGAAAAAAAGAAAGTGTGAGAGGTAGGTATTTAAAATATTCTGGAACTCTGCCAAAATTCTGAAAAATGAAAGAAAAAAAAAAAGAGAAAAGTCATTTTAAAATGAGCCAAAATTTTCAAGTGCCATGTTTCCCGTGTTCCGTCAAAACTGACCGAACTACGCGGGTTTGATTCTCACCGGATGTGAGATACGTATGCAAACCTCATCGGTTCCGACCCCAATTTTTCAAAAAATCCAAAAATATTTTCCTTTAGTTCCTTCTTTAAAAATCTTTCCTTAGAAAATTTAAAAAAAGTAGTTTTTAAACTCAAAAAAAAATATTTTCTTTCTTTCTAATGTCTTTTATCCGAAAAATCAATAAAAATCAAAATCTAAAAATACAGGTTTCCTTCATTTTGAAGTATATTTCCAAAAAAAAAAAATAATCAGAAACAAAAATCCAAAAAAAAAAAATACTCCTTAGATGTCTTTCTTTCATAAATGTCAATAAAAGAAAAATTGAAGATTGAAGTCCAAAAAATATTTTTGCTTTTCTTTAGAAGTAATTTTGTAAATAAAAAAAAACTAGAAATCCAAAATATTTTCTTAAAAGTCACTTTTTTTTTTGAAAATTAAGAGTCAATATACAAAATCCAATAAAATATTTTCTTTCTTATTTAGAAAAAGAGAAATAAATAAAAATCCAAACAAAAATATTTTTCTTTCAAAAAACAAGACAAATATCAAAATAAAAAAAATAAAAAAATATTTCCTTTCTTCTTTTAAAGCATTTCTTTCAAAAATTAAAAAAAAAAAGAGTTAGTTTATTTACTCTATTCTCGATCTGTCCGAACTATGCAAGATCTGATTCATGCGGCGTCATGATACGCAGGCAATCCCCATCGGATTCGATCATAGCCATAAAATTAGTTGAGTGAAAAAGTAAACTGAAGAAAAAATAAAAAAAAAAGAGAAAAAAACAAAAAAGGAAGAAAAAAAAGAGAGTGACAAAAAAAATAGAGTGTCAAAAATAAAAGAGCAACAAAAACAAGATGAAAAAGAAAATCAAAGAGATCAAATAGAGGCAGAAATGAAAGAAAAGAGGTGTAGATTGGAAAAAAGGGGTTAATTAAGGCCGGGATGAAACATGCAACCCGTTCAAACACATGGTAGAAGCGTTTAACTGTTAGGTGCATTGCATCCCAACGTGCGATTTCCTATATGTTAAATGTCTCAAAGCTAAAAAGGTTGTTGGTGTGAGCAAATCAGCTAGGTTATGTTCAGGTGGTTGGTTTTGTTGGTATGCTGTGATGAACGTGTAACTTTGCACGCGGCCACAACATTATACACAAAGTCGAGCTCCACCTCCCAGAAATGCCCATCCTTACCAAGCTCCATATAATCCCCAATCAAATATTCCCCAGTATAATCCTCGCCTGAGAGAGCCTTTCAAAAGGAAGCAGTTCACCCCTATTTGTGAATCATGCTCGGGTTTGTTCCGAAAGCTAGTCAGGCGAGGTGTGCTACAGCCAGTGGCCCAAATCCGGCCGAACCCCGAGCCCACATTGCACTAAGCTGACGCTGGATGTGAATACCACTATGGAGCAGTGAGACATAGTACAGAGGACTATGGGACCCTCAAAAGGTCAGTTGAAGATTTGATTGAACCTGAAAGAATTGTTCTTTGGGATGAAGAAGCTCCGGATGTGATGAACAATCTTTTGCCTGCCCATAACATCGAGCCAATAGTCAGAATGATTTGTGAAGCTAAGTAATTTGATCCGGCACTGAAGGCCAATACAGCAATTGCCGAGACATAAGGAAAGCCACAAAATGGTCGCCAAGCACGAAAGTTCCCTATCAGACGGGAGTCTCGGTAGCCAGTCTTGCTATCCTTTCTGCATCCGGATTATCTCAGGGTGTGATCCGGATGCTTTACTTTATTGTCTTACTTTCCGATGTAAGCCCTTCTATCTTCAAAATTGAAAAAAAAAAATCAATCAAAATTTTTTTTATTAAAAAAAAATCAAATTAAATTAATATTTCATTATCCAGGAATGTCTCACTCCTCTTAATCTTGTCATTCTTTCTTATTCTTTTTTCAGTTCTGTTAAATGCAGATTTCAATAACATGACATGCTTGCGAACTTCATGCCCAGATCCCAAAACACTGTCAGACTTTGAAATAATGAATCAAGAGTCGAAATGCAAAATAAATGAGTTCGGGGAAATAAAACAAAGAGTTTGAACAACTGAAGAAAAAATTGGTTCCAGACTTGGAAAAGGGCCATACATTGCAACAAGAGTACTGCCAAAAGAGTACGTCGTACTTGGGACACATCGAAGGAAATGTCCCTGAAACAACTATCAATGCAAATGCGGTGAAAAGGTACTATGTTGGATCCTCCGTATAGTTCTAAAATTCTCCGGTTGGGATGACGAAGGCTTTCATTCTTGCTACCCAAACACTATCAATCCTTTGCAAATCCGTTGAGCCGGCTCCCATTCTTTAAATACCCTCTTTGGAACTTGAGAGTGTTAGTGAAAAAATATTAGTTGAAAAATGAAAAAAAAAGAAAAAAAAAGAGAAAAGAAAGATAATTGGAAAAGGAAAAGAAAAAGAAAGAGAAAAATAACAAAACAAAACAAAAAAAACAGAAAAAAAAATAAAAACAAATATTTTTCCTAAACTACGTTCGACTTGATTCCGAAAGGATACGTAGGCAGCCTCTCTCTGGGTTCAGTCATATCAAAATAAAAATCCAAAGTCCCTCAAAAGTGAAACTGGGGAAAAAGTTATAACGGTTCGTCAATGATCCCGCCCAAAAGGTTCCAAAGTTATAATTCAATCCAAATCTTTTTCACCCCAAACCTTGTTCAAGTCCTTCCGATTAACCGGTGAGAGCGTTCAAGGATCAGAGAATACAGCTACTTGGATCTGACACAGTCAAAAATAAGAGAAATAAAATGAGAGAGTCCTATTGGTAAAAACCTACACAGGCACCATAAGGCGATGGTGAGCAGAGAAAAATCAAAATGAGAGAGTCTTGTTAGTGAAAACCCATGCGGGCACTATAAGGCGATGGTGAGAAGAGAAATGAGAAAGGTTAGCTTGTGAAAACTCGCAAAGGGCGCCCCTGATCAAAGAGAGGATCCACATAGCCATCGGCACCGACAAAGTCCTGGCAAGGTTTCTCAAATTTTGAAGCAAAAGTTGTGATGAATTTCTGAGAGTCGGACGGTTCACACAGATTAGGCATCCAGTCCAAAAGGCATGTCATGTTCATTGAAGTCCGCATGAAGACACATCTTGTTTAAACTCATTCTCCATTCCCTTGTTTATTTTCTTTGAATCCCTTTCGGTCTAACTCTGTTTTAAAACTAAGACAAAGAAAGGATGGTAAGACTGATTTATAGGGTTCTCATTTGATACAAGCTAATATGAAAAAAGGCACCCAGCCTCAGTAGGTGCATCAAGTCGACCTCGACTGGCCATGGCGGCCGATGCTCCGGAATTGAAAAATCTTGGAAGGAGAAAATCAAATTGAAGTGCCTATAAAGGCAAATGAAGTTGAAAAGGTTGAGTCCCACGTGGCTAACCATCTCGGAAAAGGTTTGAAAAGATATGGTGCCCCAAATGCTCTGAAGCTAAAGTTGGAAGAAAGAAGCAAGAAATAAAAGGCCTGTGAAGGCGAAATAAAGTTGGAAAAGGTAAGTCCCAAGCGACTAGTCGTTGCAGCAAGTTGGAGGAGCGAAAAGTTCTCCGATGCTCCGGAAAAAAAAAGGGAAAGAAAAGGAATATCAGAAAGGAAAGGCCTACGAAGGCAAATTAAAATCGAAAATGTTGAGTTCCACCGACCAACCGTCATGGAAAAGTCTGGAAAAACCATAAGTTCTCAAGGCCTGAAATGAAATCGGTCCCCAAGAAACAAGCAGTTGCAATTGAGTTCTTCATCAAAGAAGTCGGGCCGGGATCAAAACAATGAAAGCCACAAAACCAACCACCATTTCATACTAACAATTGTTCTTTGTTTATAAACAGGAAAAGGGTGCAATCCAAAAGCGACCTTGCAAAACACAGGTGCAACAAAAAGAAACTGTGCAAAGGCTAGAAAAAGCTCTGCAGCAATAATCAATCCAAAAGGGAAGTCTCCTTCAAATTCTTTCCTGCATTTTTGCTCATTTTCTTAAACTTAAAAAAATGAAAAAAGAAAAATAAAATAAAATGAAGAATGCTGAAAACAAAAAGGAAGAAAATTCAAAATTCATGGTAGCATAGGGCCCCATTCCCTAGATATCTCGGCATAACTCGCGGATCTCCCTGGCATAACCCAATGATATTTTTCTTTCTAGTCCCGGCATAACCCGTGGATCTCCCTGGCATAACCCAGGGAGCTTTTTCTTTCCAAATCCCGGCCAAAAACCGAGGATCTCCCTGGCATAACCCAAGGAGCTTTTTTTTTCCAAATCCCAGACAAAAAACCGAGGATCTCCCTAGCATAACCCAAGGAGCTTTTTCTTTCCAAATCCTGGCCAAAAAATCGAGGATTTCCCCGGCATAAACCGAGGATCTCCCTGGCATAACCCAAGGAGTTTTGTCTTTCCAAATCCCGGCATAACCCGTGGATATCCCTGGCATAACCCAAGGAGGTTTGTCTTTCCAGTCCTGGCAAAACCCGTGGGCCTCCCTGGCATAACCCAAGAAACGTTTTCTTTCAAAATCCCGGCATAACCCGTGGATCTTCCTGGCATAACCCGTGGAGATTTTTCTTTCAAAATCCCGACATAACCCGAGAATCTCCCTTGCATAACCCAAGGAGCTTTGTCTTTCCAAATCCCGGCATAACCCGCGGATCTCCCTGGCATAACCCAAAGAGCTTTTTCTTTCCAGTCCCGGCATAACCCGTTGGCCTTCCTGGCATCACCCAAAAAGCTTTTTCTTTCCAAATCCCGGCATAACCCGTGGATCTACCTTGCATAACCCAAGGAGCATTTTCTTTCCAAATCCTGGCATAACCCGTGGATCTCCCTGGCATAACCCAGGGAGCTTTTTCTTTCCAAATCCCGGCATAACCCTAGGATCTCCCTGGCATAACCCAAGGAGCTTTGTCTTTCCAAATCCCAGCATAACCCGTGGATCTCCCTGGCAAAACCCAAGGAGATTTTTCTTTCCAAATCCCGGCATAACCCGTGGATCTCCCTGGCATAACCCAAGGAGCTTTTTCTTTCCAGTCCCGGCATAACCCGCGGACCTCCCTGGCATAACCCAGGGAGCTTTTTCTTTCCAAATCCCGGCATAACCCGTGGATCTCCCTAGCATAGCCCAAGGAGATTTTTCTTTCCAGTCCCGGCATAACCCGTGGACCTCCCTAGCATAACCCAGGGAGTTTTTTCTTTCCAAGTCCCGGCATAACCCGTGGATCTCCCTGGCATAACCCGAGGAGCCTTTTTTCTTTCCATCTCGGCATAACCCGAAGACCCTGTTTCTTATCCGGCATAACCCGGTCATTTCTTAGCATAACTTGGATTCATTCACAAGGATACACAATCCTAATATGATCGCTTAGATATATGTCACAACTAACTCACGAAATTTTTCTAGTGAAAACTGGGGGCAGAAAATTTTGTTTGTTTGTTTGGTTTGGTATCT
Organism: Nicotiana glauca; assembly: GCA_026770625.1. Classification (NCBI taxonomy): domain Eukaryota; kingdom Viridiplantae; phylum Streptophyta; class Magnoliopsida; order Solanales; family Solanaceae; genus Nicotiana; species Nicotiana glauca. The sequence continues at coordinate 27,257 of MU745928.1, forward strand.
TAAGCAGGTTGACCTCAAGACATAGGGTGCGAGATGACCGATGGAATGAGTCTAAATACAAAATAAATAAAAGAGAAAAAGAAGAAAAGAACAAAAAAATTCGGTTGAAGTCACAATCTTTCCAAGTCCCGCCTTGATCCAAAGATAAAGAAAGAACCAGCCAGCTGACGAGCATCAAGATTCAAGTCGGAGTCTGCCGCAAGAACCTCCCAAGACTCAAGATCAAGCTTCAAGAGAATTATAGATAGGAATCTTGTAACTCATAGTTGATAGGCATATCTAGCTTAGCTTCGATTTTTCTTTTAGTGTAATAAAGAGGTCAGTAAGCAGTAACAACAGCAGCAATAGTAACAGTGAAGCCACAACTTCATGGTAGTCCCAGCTACCAAAATTCTCGAACTACATTGACCTGATTCCTTTATAGCCAAGGATATGTAGGAAACCTTTGAAGCAGAGGTTCGGTCAAATCTTTCAAAAATGCTTCACACGGAGTATTCAAACATGCAAAAATCGCACGTATCCGCTCACTTTGTCTTTGCACGAAAACTCTTCGTGTTTACGGGTAAGGAGGGGCAGCTATGAGCACGTGATTTTTGCCTCACACGAATTACTCCCAAAGAATTCAAAACAAAATAATTTTTCCTTTGTGTGAAATTTTGTGAATTTTCATGATATTTTCAGTTATTGTTTGCATTTTTTTGTGTGTGTGTTTATTTGTTAAATTAATAAAAAATACAAAAATATGTTGCAGTTCCACTTAGGATTTAATTTTACAATTAAGTAGTAAATTATTTATTTTTACAAAAATGAAAAAATATAATAATATATTTCGCATTTTTGTGTTTAATGACAATTTTGTGATTTTTCTTTTAATTTTGATATAAGATTAGGTGTAATAAATATTGTTTAAGTTTAATTAGTATTTTTTAATCAAATTGTGATTTTATGATTAATTTAGGATTTTATTTTTGGAAAAAAGCATTTTTTGGGAATAAAAGGAGAAGAATTAAAAAAAAAGGAAACTAGAATGAGGCCTAAAATTCAAGAAGTCCAAACCAAAAACTCCATTAAACCAGCCCAAAACTACCCCTACCCGGTCCAACCTTATCGCCACCCCAAACGACGTCGTTTGAGTTAGATCGATTAGGACCGTTGATCGTGTTTGATCAAACGATCCAGGACGTCTCGCCCATAATCCGACCTATCACCTGACCCAACCTGATCCCACTTAAACCAAACAACCCCATTTTGTTTAATGAGTTAATCTGAGCCGTTGAATTCCAATTATCTAATGGCCCAAATTAATTAGCTAATTTAATATACCCAAATCCTTACCCCTACCCCAAACCAGGCCCCCCTTCCTTCGTCTCTAACTTCAAAGACCAAACCTCACGCCACCACCCTCCGCCCGCCGAAAATCTCCCACGGCAGCGGACGGTGGTCAATCAACCCCAAAGTTAGACCGTAAACTCCTCTAACCCTGCCTATTCAAAATCTCCAACAAACTACCCTCGAATATCACTCCTACTCTTCGAATCTTGAGTTGAAATGATGAACCCTAGCTCCGCCACAGTTTCTCTGGTGGCGGCGCCATTTCCAAATAACCCTAAACTAATACACTAGGACTACCAAGACCCCATTTTCCCAAATTCTTTCTCCGTTTCACTAGAATCTTGCCTGAACCTCTCGGATATCAAATCTAGGATTGAGCCCTAAAAGTTTGAAATCAGTTTCTATCTCTTCTTCTTTTCTACTTCGTGTATCTTAGTTGTCTGTCTTTGAATTCAAATTATAATAGTTTTTTCCTTTTAAGTTAATTTGTTTGTCCACATTGATTTCTGTCCATTTTTAGTTTTCTATTGAAAAAAGGGGACTATGCCCTGATTTTGGTTTATCCATTCTGTCCAGTTTTGGGTTTTGTTATCCATGCTTATGTGTGTAGTTGTTTAAGGTCATAGGTTTGCCATTGAATCAGTAGGTTTTCATGTTTAGGTTTATATTATTTCTGATGGGCAGCATATTAGTATCCTCATGGTGTTTTGATTCTTTGTTTAAATGATTGTGTTAAGTGTGTCAAAGGTCGAGTCTCAAAAAGGCTCTTCATTGTTCGTTTCTTGCTAATGTGAGTTCAAATTGTTCAATAAAAGAAGTATTTACCTACTTAAGAAGCTTCTCTATAGTGGTAGGGTAAAACTGACACTGCTGAATTTAAATAATAACACTAGGATAAGGGTTAATTAACAAATAGAAAGTTGATTGATAGTGGAATGTGCACTAACTGCATAATTTAGAGAAAACTAGGTTAGTGGAGATAATTAAATTGAGAAAGGGGATTGGTAATGGGAGGGGCACTCATTGGTTGCCTATAAAAACACTGAATACAGGAGGATCAAGATATGCACTGATAGACTCTGAAAATCCGAGAGAAATTAAGCTACAACAGAGAGAGTTAATGGTCTGAAAAGAGAGAGAATAAGTAAAACAATCTGGGAGAAACACATAGACACAATCTGAGAGATACACATACTCTGAAAATACCTATTGATATAGAGAGGAAAGAGGGAGTCCAAAGAGAAAATTAAGAGGGAGTCTGGTATTCTGAAATACAGAGAATATATTCAAAAATACAAAAAGAAAATTGAAGAGATTTTCGAGAGCTAAAAATCCTGCAGTACCTAGATTTCTAAGAGCTGAAAATACATAGATTTAGAGGTTATAACCTAGAGAATTTCTAAGTACTGAAAATCCTGAAAATCCAAACGACTGAAAACCTTAAAAAGATACTGTTTCATTGAGTCCCATTGTTGATTTTTGAAATTTCTCCTAGTGCTTGAAACAATTTTGAGTAGCTGGTAGCTGAAATGAACTGAAATCAAGTCTAGGAAGTTCTTCTGGTTCATTGCTGGGATTGGATTGATTTTTGGGTCTGTTTGCTGGATTTGATTCTGCTAGCTGCTTGATCTGCTGCTGATTTGTCTTTTTTCTGGTTGAATATCAATTTCCAGGTACACACATTAGAATTCACCATGATGTAGCCTTGAAATGGAGTTGATAATATAAAAGTGTTCATCAGATCTATGCTCATTTTGGTTTCAACTGTGTTTATGTTTAAATATAGACTGTAATTGATATAATTTGCCTAGCATAGTTTAGTTTTTGTATTTTATTGTTAAAACTTGGACTGTGTATTTAGGACTGTAATAGATTGTGGACTGTTTGGTTGTATTTGTCCATTTAAACACTAGTTTAATCCGCCTTAGTTAATTGTTTGTATTGGCTTAGTGTTAGAACAGGAAGTATAATAAACTTGAATTTGAGTTTCAAAATTGGTATGCCTAATGAACAATGATGTTGACTTCAGTGATCTAGTTCTAAGAACAGAAGATATGCGTTTGAGTTTGACGTTTGGGTTGTTTAACATTAGTTTGTGATTATATTCGTGTGATTTGAGTAATTAATTGATAATAAAATACCATCAATTAGTTTCAAAGGTTTTAAAATTTAGGAAGTAATAAGGAATTGACGCTATGTTTAGACTTAAATGTTGAAAGGCATAGGCAATGGTAAACTTGGGTTAATACATGAGTTTCAATTTAACTTCGGTGTTTTCGGTTCTGAAATCAAAATAACATTTAGTTAGTCAAGGTTGATTGTTTAAATTTGATATTTCAGCTCAGCTGGTAGTCACTTTAGTTCAATCATGGTTTCTGGAATGATATAGTAATACATTAGTGTGAATATGAGAATTTGACTTTAATAAATAGTATTTGTTGATTTGGAATATAGTTACATGGGTTAATTTGGGCCTGCCAAGAGTCACGACCCTAGTTCACCGATCGTGAAAATGTCGTGATGGCGCCTAGTCCCCACAACCAGGTAAGCCAAATATTACGGAAAATATAACATTTGCGAAAAAACAGAGGAAAACCAAATTTAATAACTAAAAGTAATTATACTGGATGCCACTCGGCACGTACAACCCAATAAACACAAGTTTAACACTATTTCCAAAGACCCAAAAACTCACGGGCAGCACAGGCTATAGAAATGTACAGTATGGCTCCAAAACTCCAGAATATTCTAACAACCGAAAGAGAGAAAAACTAGATACTAAAGATAGAGTAAGAGGGAGATTAGTCGGTCTGGGAACGCAGCAGATCTACCTCGAAGTCTCCGAAACCCTCCTGCCTCACTGATAATGCGTCTGAGTGGAGGTACCTGAATGATCTGCACATGAAAAGAAAAACATGCACAAGAAGGGCGTGAGTACACCACAGTGGTACTCAGTAAGTGCCAAGCCTAACCTCGGTTGGGTAGTGAAGAGGAAGGTCAGGGCCCTACTGAGATAAACATAATAATTGATAAGGTAACGGAAACAATCTAAATAAGGTCTACAACAAAAATCTAAACAGGATAAGTACAAGAGAACAGTAATAGAAAGTAACGGTAACAATACTAGTAAATACTGCCCCAACCAGGAAATAATAACCGGGGATCTCTTGGTATCCCGAGGATCTCTTGGTATCCTCATCATATGCACTAGGGAACTCTTGGTATCCCGAGGATCTCTTGGTATCCTCAATAAGTGAGTCGGGGATCTCTTGGTATCCCAATGTATATATGTAGAAACATGTGCCACGGATCTCTTGGTATCCCGCACCTTCAGTCCAAAATGAGTCAAGTACAGGGGGATCTCCCGGGAAGCCGTCCCGTTGTCCCAATTTAAAGCACACCACAACAACAACTCATAATCTCAGAATAAATGCTAAACCAGTACAAGTAATAGAACTTTCTAACCTAACATGCTTCACAGAGTGCACATAGTACAGTTAAACAATTGAGCAAGTAAGTCAGCTAAGCATGCTTCTCTAAGCTAACACAGGTTAAAACTACAGTTAAAATGAACAAGTAAAACAGAAAAAATCTCCACGTAAATACTCCAAGTAGAAACGGGCTTACAACATTTAACTCAAGTACGCGCTCGTCACCTCACGTACGAGGCATTCAAATATTCAGAACATGTCCTAAGGGGAAAAGTCCCCCACACAAGGTTAGACAAGCCACTTACCTCGAACCGGCTCAATATCACTAAAAACTGCGCCTTTGCCACGAGTATCCGACTTCAAATGACCCAAATCTATTCAATTCAATTACACATCATAAATAATATTGCAAACAACTGATTCCACTATTAAATTTAAAGCTAAGGCGCGAAAATAGGTAAAATTACCAAAATGGCCCTCCAACCAACGTCTAAGAATCGAATAATTTTCACGTCTTTAGAACCCTCGTACTCTCACGGGTCTAACCATATAAAAATCTCCCAAATCGGAGGTCAAATGCCCCCTCAAAACCCCATAGTTAGGTCTAAGAAGTTTACCCACTTTCCATTCAAAAACACGAAATTAAAGGGTGAATTTGCGATTAGATTAATGGGTTTAAGTCATAGGAAAGTAGAGAATCGTTACCCCGTGATTTCCCTTGAAAAACCCTTGAAATTGCTCCCAAATCTGAGCTCCAAACCTTGAGTTTTGATAAAAATGGCAAAACCTCGTTTTTGAAAAGTTAAATACTGCTCAGGTCATTAAAGCATCGCGAACACGTCAGGTATCACGCGTTCGCGAAGAAGGAAAATATAAGGGCCCCAAATTGCCCTTCGCGATTGCGAAGGACGGATACGAACGCGAAGTCCTGGTTCAGTGAACTATGCGAACACGACCAGGTATACGCGAACGCATTGAAGGAAAATGAAAGGGCCAGAAATTGCCCTACGCGAATGCGAAGATGTCCACGCGATCGCGATGGAGAAAATTACAAACCTATGCGAATGCGGGGGCTGGTACGCAAACGCGTATAAGGAAATTTGTCCCCTTCCAGGATTACACTACGCAAACACGATGGAGGGGCCGCGAACGCGGTGGCTTCTTCGCGAAGAAGGACTTCAGACCTGCAATTTTCTGCAACATTTCCAAACCTCAAATTGCTCCGTTGAGCATCCGAAACAAACCCGATGCCCCCGGTACCTCAACCAAACCTACAGACATATTCCATAACATCATTCAAACTTGTACCGATCCTTAAACCACCTAAAACAACGCCGGAAACACAAATTAATCAAAGATTCAAGCCTAAGAACTTCAAATTCCAACAAAATACACTTCCGATCAAAAACCTATCCAAACCTCGCCCGAATGACTGATATTTTGCACACACATCCCAAATGACATGACGGAGCTACAGCAACTTCCGAAATTTCAATCCGACCCTCGGATCAAAAACTCACTATCGGACCGAAAACTTCAAAAATTCAGCATTTCAAGCCTAAATGAGCTACGAACCTCCAAAATACATTCCGAACACGCTTTCTACCCCGAAATCACCTAACGGAGCTAGCGGAACCATCAGATCTCCATTCTGAGGTCATCTTCACACTGTTCCGACTACATACCATTTTTCAGCACTTAAGCTCTTATTTAGGGACTAAGTGTCCCAAAGCACTCCGAATCCTAACACCGAACGTCCTGGCAAACCAAAATAGCATAAATGAACTTAGGGAAAACAATTAATGGGAAATCGGGGCGTAAATTCTAAAAACGACCGGCCGGGTCGTTACATCCTCCTACACTTAAACATTCATTCGTCCTCGAACGAGCATAGAGAACATACCTGAAGCAGTAAAAAGATGAGGGTACTGGCTGCGCATATCCTGCTCGGTCTCCCAAGTCGTCTCCTCGGCCGGCTGACCCCGCCACCGCACCTTCACTGAAGCTATGTTCTTTGACCTCAACTTCTTGATCTGCCTGTCCAAAATAGCCACTGGCTCCTCAACATAGGATAGATCCTTGTTCAACTGGACTGGACTGAAATCCAACACGTGCGATGAATCACCGTGATATCTCCAGAGCATCGAAATATGAAATACCGGATGAACTCCGGCTAGGCTGGGAGGTAAGGTAAGCTCATAAGCGACCTCCCCAACTCGCCTCAATATCTCAAAAGGCCCAATAAACCTCGGACTCAGCTTCCCTTTCTTCCCAAACCTCATGACGCCCTTCATAGGCGAGACCCGAAGCAGAACCTGCTCACCAACCATATATGCAACATCACGGACCTTCTTGTCCGCGTAACTCTTCTGTCTGGACTGGGCTGCACCGAGTCTATCCTGAATCACCTTAACCTTATCCATTGCATCCTGGACCATCTCTGTGCCCAATAGCCTGGCCTCACCCGACTCAAACCAACCTACCGGAGATCTACACCTCTGGCCATATAAAGCCTCATACGGCGCCATCTGAATGCTGGACTGATAACTGTTGTTATAAGCAAACTTCGCCAGTGGCAAGAAATGATCCCATGACCCTCCAAACCCAATCACGCACGCACGAAGCATATCCTCCCGAATCTGAATAGTGCGCTCGGACTGTCCGTCCATTTGGGGATGAAATTCCATCCTCAACTCCACCCGAGGGCCTAACCCCTGCTGCACGAATCTCCAGAATTGCGATGTAAACTGAGTACCTCTGTCTGAGATGATAGAAACTGGAATACCATGAAAACGGACGATCTCCCTGATATAAATCTCCGCCAACCGCTTTGATGAATAAGTGGTACACACAGGTATGAAATAAGCGGACTTAGTCAGCCGATCCACAATGACCCAAATAGAATTAAACTTCTTCACGGTCCGTGGGAGTCCAGATACGAAGTCCATGGTGATACGCTCCCACTTCCACTCCGGGATCTCTATCTGCTGAAGCAACCCACCCGGACGCTGGTGCTCATACTTCACCTGCTGGCAGTTGAGGCATCTAGACACGTAGTCAACTATATCCTTCTTCATCCGCCTCCACCAGTAGTGCTGCCTCAAGTCCTGATACATCTTCGCGGTACCCGGATGGATGTAGTACCGCGAGCTATGGGCCTCTGCTAGAATCAACTCTCGAAGACCATCGACATTGGGCACACAAATCCGGCCCTGCATCCTTAATTCCCCATCATCCCCGATAGTCACATCTTTGGCATCACCACGCCGAACTCTGTACTGAAGAACAAGCAAATGAGGGTCATCATACTGCCGCTCCCTGATAAGATCAAATAGGGAAGACCAAGAAATAACACAGGCTAGAACCCGACTGGGCTCCGAAAGGTCCAATCTCACGAACTGGCTGGCTAAGGCCTGAACATCCATCACCATAGGTCTCTCTGAGGCTGGTAGATATGCCAAACTCCCCAAACTCTCCGCCCGGCGACTCAAGGCATCGGCTATCACATTGGCCTTGCCCGAGTGATAAAGAATTGTAATATCATAATCCTTTAACAACTCTAACCACCTCCTCTGACGCATATTGAGGTACTTGTTCTTAAGCAAGTGCTGCAAACTCCGATGGTCATTATAGATCTCACAAGGCACCCCGTACAAATAATGACGCAAGATCTTCAAGGCATGAACAATAGCAGCTAACTCGAGATCGTGGACAGGGTAGTTCTTTTCATGCACCTTCAACTGTCTGGACGCGTAGGCAATCACCCTACCGTCCTGCATCAACACCGCTCCAAGTCCAACCCGTGAGGCATCATAATAAACTGTGTAAGGCCCCGAACTGGTAGGCAGCATCAAGATTGGGGATGAAGTCAAAGCTGTATTGAGCTTTTGGAAGCTCGCCTCACACTCCTCTGTCCACTTAAATGGGGCAATCTAGTCATAGGGGCCGCAATCGATGAAAACCCCCTCCACGAAGCGACGGTAATAACCCGCCAAGCCGAGGAAACTGTAAATCTCTGTAGCTGAGGAGGGCCTGGGCCAACTCTTCACTGCCTCCACCTTCTTCGGATCCACTCGAATGCCCTCACTCGATACCACGTGGCCTAGGAATGCCACATAACTCAGCCAGAACTCACATTTTGAGAACTTTGCATATAATTTCTTCTTTCAGAATCTGAAGCACTGTCCTTAGGTGCTGCTCATGATCTTCCCGACTCTGGAAATATACCAGAATATCATCAATAAAAATGATAACGAATGAGTCAAGATATGGCCTGAATACACTGCGCATCAAATACATAAAAGCTACCAGGGCATTAGTCAGCCCAAATGACATAACAAGGAATTCGTAATGACCATACCGAGTCCTGAAGGTAGTCTTCAGGATATCTGGCTCCCAAATCTTCAACTGATGGTAACCTGAGCGCAAATCAATCTTGGAAAACACCTGTGCGCCCTGAAGCTGGTCAAACAGATCATCAATACACGGCAAAGGATAACGGTTCTTCACCGTAACTTTGTTCAACTGGTTATAATTAATGCACATACGTATAGAACCATCATTCTTCTTTACAAACAAGATAGGAGCACCCCATGGCGAAACACTAGGCCGAATAAAACCCTTACCCAACAATTCCTGCAATTGGTCCTTCAACTCTTTCAACTCGGGAGGAGCCATGCAATACGGAGGAATGGAAATAGGCTGAGTGCCCAGCAACAGATAAATGCCAAAATCGATATATATATCTGGCGGCATGCCTAGAAGATCAGTAGGAAACACATCGGGGAAGTCACGTACCATTGGGACTGAATCAACAGAAGGGGTATCGACACTGACATCCCTCACATAAGCTAAATACGCGGCACACCCCTTCTCAACCATGCGTTGAGCTTTAAGGAAAGAAATAACTCTACTGGAAGTATGATCTAAAGTACCACTCCACTCAATAGGTGGAACACCTGGCATAGCCAGCGTCACGGTCTTGGCGTGACAATCAAGTATAGCATGATAGGGAGACAACCAGTCCATGCCCAGAATAATATCAAAATCAACCATACCGAGTAATAATAGATCCGCCCTGGTCTCAAAACCACGAATAGTAACCAAACACGACCGGTAGATGCAGTCCACAACAAGAGAATCTCCCACAGGAGTAGAAACATAAACGGGGGCACTCAAAGAATCCCGAGGCACACCCAAATGCGAAGCAAAATATGAAGACATATACGAATAAGTAGTGCCTGGATCGAATAAAACCGATGCCTCTCTGTGACAAACCGGAATAATACCTGTGATGACGGAATCGGAGGCAACCGCTTCAGTGCGAGCAGGAATACAATAATATCTGGCCCGACCCCTCTTACGAGGGCGACCTCTATCTCCCCGGCCTCCGCCCCTGGTTGGTTGAGCAGGTGGTGTAGCAGCGGGAGCTGGGACCAAAACCTGAGAACTCTGAGGAGCACGTTGTGGCTGAGCAGTCTGTGGGGGTGCACTCCTCCCAAGTCTAGCGCAATCCCTCACCACATGACGGGTGTCACCACACTCATAACAAGCTCTGGGAGGACGCGGTGGCTACGAATGGATGGGGATAGGCCTGCTAGACTGACCTCTGGAAGTACCCCGCGTAGAAGGCGCGCTAGAAACTGGAGGCGCATAATAAGGCTCCTGAGGTGCAGGCAGAGCTGGAGTACTGCCGGCTGCTGGCAAAGCTGAATGTATAGGGCGACCAGAATAACCCCTACCATAACGACCTGCTGATGGGGTACGGGCACCAGAGTAGTGACCCGACTTTCGAGACCTCTTGGCCTCCCTCTCCCCTCGCTCCCTGGCGAGCATACCCTCAATCCGTCTAGCAATGCTCACTACNTACGAATGGATGGGGATAGGCCTGCTAGACTGACCTCTGGAAGTACCCCGCGTAGAAGGCGCGCTAGAAACTGGAGGCGCATAATAAGGCTCCTGAGGTGCAGGCAGAGCTGGAGTACTGCCGGCTGCTGGCAAAGCTGAATGTATAGGGCGACCAGAATAACCCCTACCATAACGACCTGCTGATGGGGTACGGGCACCAGAGTAGTGACCCGACTTTCGAGACCTCTTGGCCTCCCTCTCCCCTCGCTCCCTGGCGAGCATACCCTCAATCCTCCTAGCAATGCTCACTACATGCTGGTAAGGAATATCCATCTCCAACTCTCGAACCATGCTGGACCGGATGGGCGGAATAAGACCCTCAATAAACCTTCGAACAAGTGCTCAAACTCCGCGCGCTATGAATCCCTGAGGCTCTGGGGAATAAACTCCCTCATGAACATGTCTGAGAAATGGGTCCAAGTCAGTGAAGCTGCCTCGACTGGACTGTCTATCTCATAAGTACGCCACCAATCATAGGCGGCTCCCCGAAGCTGGAAGGCAGTGAAAAAACCCCGCTAGACTCCACTTTGCCCATAGTTCAAAGGATGCGATGACACTCCTCCAAAAATCCCAGAACGTCATCTGATGCTAGTCCACTGAACACTGGAGGATCATATTTCTTGAACCTCTAAAGTCTACGTTGCTCTTCCTCAGAAACAGCTGATTCATCTCGAGCTATACTAGTGCTGCAGGTGGTACAGGAATAACCTCTGGAACCTGCTCCATCTGCACTCTCTGCTCAGGAGTGCGGGCTGCAGGAGTCTGGGCCCCTCCCCCGGCTTGGGATGTGGTTGTAGAGAGGGGAAGAAACCCCACCTGAGCCAAGGTAGTTTACATGCTCATGAACTGAGCCAGAGTCTCCTGGAGCGCTGGAGTAGTAGTAGCAGTAGTAGGTGTGCCAGGTGCCTGAGCTCCGGCCAAATATGCTGGTGGTGCCTCAGCGGCAGCTCGCGCAGGTGTTGTGGCTGCACCATGTGCGCGTCCTCGACCTCTACCCCAGACCCGGCATCTGACAGTGGCAGCAGGGGGCGCGGGTGCCTGATCCTCTCGTGTAGCACGTGTCCTCACCATTTGTGAGAGAATAGAAGACAGAAGTTTAGAATTGATGTCAAAATATCGCACGACAAGGAATTCAAAAGAAATGAAGATTTTTCCTAAGCAGTTACATAGCCTCTCGTAGATAAGCACAAACGTCTCCGTACCGATCAGCGAGACTCTAATAAACCGGCTTGTGTTCCGCGACTCCTATGAACCTAGAGCTCTGATACCAATTTGTCACGACTCTATTTCACCAATCGTGAACATGTCGTGATGGAGTCTAGTCCCCACGACCAGGTAAGCCAAATGTTGCGGAAAATATAACATTTGCGGAAAAACAGAGGAAAACCAAATTTAATAACTAAAAGTAACTATACTGGATGCCACTCGGCACATACAGCCCAATAAACACAAGTTTAACACTATTCCCAAAGACCCGAAAACTCACGGGCAGCACAGGCTATAGAAATGTACAGTATGGCTCCAAAACTCCAGAATATTCTAACAACCGAAAGAGAGAAAAACTAGATACTAAAGATAGAGTAATAGGGAGACTCGTCGGTCTGCGGACGCAGCAGATCTACCTCGAAGTCTCTGAAACCCTCCTGCCTCACTGATAATGCGTCTGAGTGGAGGTACCTGAATGATCTGCACATGAAAAGAAAAACATGCGCAGGAAGGGCGTGAGTACACCACAGCGGTACTCAGTAAGTGCCAAGCCTAACCTCGGTTGGGTAGTGATGAGGAAGGTCAGGGCCCTACTGAGATAAACATAATAATTGATAAGGTAACGGAAACAATCTAAATAAATTCTACAACAAAAATCTAAACCGGGTAAGTACAAGAGAACAGTAATAGAAAGTAACGGTAACAATACAAGTAAATACTGCCCTCAACAAGGAAATAATAACCGGGGATCTCTTGGTATCCCGAGGATCTCTTGGTATCCTCAATAAGTGAGCTGGGGATCTCTTGTTATCCTGCACCTTCAGTCCAGAATGAGTCAAGTACATGGGGATCTCCCGGGAAGCCGTCCCGTAGTCCCAATTTAAAGCACACCACAACAACAACTTATAATCTCAGAATAAATGCTCGACCAGTACAAGTAATAGAACTTTCTAACCTAACATGCTTCATAGAGTGCACATAGTACAGTTAAACAATTGAGCAAGTAAGTCAGCTAAGCATGCTTCTCTAAGCTAACACAGGTTAAAACAAAAATTAAAATGAACAAGTAAAACAGAAAAAATCTCCACGTAAATACTCCAAGTAGAAACGGGCTTACAACAATTAACTCAAGTACGCGCTCGTCACCTCACGTACGAGGCATTCAAATATTCAGAACATGTCTTAAGGGGAAAAGTCCCCCACACAAGGTTAGACAAGCCACTTACCTCGAACTGGCTCAATATCACTAGAAATCGCGCCTTTGCCACGAGTATCCGACTTCAAATGGCCCAAATCTATTCAATTTAATTGCACATCATAAATAATATTGCAAACAATTGATTCCACTATTAAATTTAAAGCTAGGGCGCGAAAATAGGTAAAATTACCAAAATGCCCCTCCATCCAACGTCTCGGAATCAAATAATTTTCATGTCTTTAGAACTCTTGTACTCTCACGAGTCTAACCATATAAAAATCTCCCAAATCGGAGGTCAAATGCCCCCTCAAAACCCCATAGTTATGTCTAAGAAGTTTACCCACTTTCCATTCAAAAACACGAAATTAAAGGGTGAATTCGCAATTAGATTAATGGGTTTTAGTCATAGGAGAGTAGAGAATCGTTACCCCATGATTGCCCTTGAAAAACCCTTGAAATTGCTCCCAAATCCGAGCTCCAAACCTTGAGTTTTGATAAAAATGGCAAAACCTCGTTTTTGAAAAGTTAAATACTGCTCAGGTCATTAAAGCATCACGAACGCGTCAGGTATCACGCGTTCGCGAAGAAGGAAAATTTAAGGGCCCCAAATTGCCCTTCGCGATCGCGAAGGAGGGATGCGAACGCGAAGGCCTGGTTCAGTGAACTATGCAAACGTGACCAGGTATACACGAACGCGTTGAAGGAAAATGAAAGGGCCAGAAATTGCCCTACGCGAACGCGAAGATGTCCACGCGATCGCGATGGAGAAAATTACAAACCAACGTGAATGCGGGGGCTGGTACGCGAATGCGTATAAGGAAATTGGTCCCCTTCCAGGATTACACTACGTGAACGCAATGGGGGGGCCGCGAACGCGATGAAAGGTTAGGCCACCACTACGCGAACGCGGTGGCTTCTTCGCGAACGCGAAGAAGGACTTCAGACCTGTAATTTTCTGCAACATTTCCAAACCTCAAATTGCTCCGTTGAGCATCCGAAACACACCCGAGGCCCCCGGGACCTCAACCAAACCTACGGACATATACCATAACATCATTCAAACTTTTACCGATCCTTAAACCATCTAAAACAACGCCGAAAACACGAATTAATCAAAGATTCAAGCCTAAGAACTTCAAATTCCAACAAAACACACTTCCGATCAAAAACCTATCCGAACCTCGCCCGAATGACCTAAAATTTTGCACACACATCCCAAATGACATGACAGAGCTACACCAACTTCATGAATTTCAATCCGACCCTCGGATCAAAACTCACTATCGGACCGGAAACTTCAAAAATTCAGCATTTCAAGCCTAAATGAGCTACGAACCTCCAAAATACATTCCGAACACGCTCTCAACCCCGAAATCACCTAACGGAGCTAACGGAACCATCAGATTTCCATTCCAAGGTCATCTTCACAATTTTCCGACTACAAACCATTTTTCAACACTTAAGCTCTCATTTAGGGACTAAGTGTCCCAAAGCACTCCGAATCCTAACACCGAACGTCCTGGCAAACCAAAATAGCTTAAATGAACTTAGGGAAAATAGTTAATGGAAAATTGGGGCATAAATTCTAAAAATGACCGGCCGGGTCGTTACACCAAGATTAGGGATAAGCAGCCCCTTTGATATTTTAAGTGGGCCTCGGCGCTAATAAAGCACGGCCTAGGTCCAGCTGCGATTCACTTCACATTCAGGCAGGGGCAAAGGCCCGCAATTGGCCATCTTGAAGCTAAATCGGACCCCCTCCCTTTGGGCTAATTTTCGAAACCCAAACGCTTTCAAATTTTAACTGATTGGGTGTTAAATTAGTTAGGGCCTTTTCTTCATTTTTAGAGACAATTAAATAAAAAACCGTAGTTTGCTTTAGGTTGGCCTTTAAATAATAAGTGAGATGCGCCTCGCCAAACAAAAAATGCATAAATTATGGTGCCCATTTTAAATGCTTTTATTAAAATACTTAGAATTCGGAATGTGCCGTTTAGCGAATTTCACGGCTTCCCGCAAAGTTTATAATACGCTAGTCATTTAGGGCCGTCATTTAAAATTTTACCTTTCTAAATATGGTGTGCATATTTATGTGACCCAAATCCAAATCTCAACGATGACGAAATGTGTCAAAAATCGCGGGTGTATTTATGTGACGTGGTTCGAGACGCATTTTCACAACGTTGCAAATTCCTTAAAAATTAATTTAAAAGCGGTAAGTATTTTAAATTGCACTTTAAATTGAAACATGTATTAAAATCATATATTTAGTCATTTATAATAGTTTAAGCGATCGTGCTAGAACCACCGGATCCGGGGATGCCTAACACCTTCCCTCGGGTCAACAGAATTCCTTAGTCAGAATTTCTGGTTTGCAGACTTCACTTGGAAAGTTGAATATTTTCCTCGAATTGGGATTCAAGATAAACCGATGACTTGGGACACCAAAAGCCAAACCTATCCCAAGTGGCGACTCTGATTGAATAAATAATCCCATTTCGAATAATGTCACTTTAATTGGAAAAAGTCCCTTATACAATATCCTTCGGGGTATGTATGTGAAAAAGGAGGTGTGACAGCTCTGGCGACTCTTCTGGGGACAACGAACCCAGAATTTCGATTCAGGGTTCAAGAATTCGAGCATAGTATAACTGTTATATTTGGCTTTATCTGATTTTACTACATGTTTCATGCTAAATGTGCTAAATGTTTTACCGCTTTGATATTTGTTGAATTGTATATATAAACTGTTACGAATTCCTTCCTCTCTCTGAGTCTCTTACATCATGGAGAAGGGTGCACTTAGTGTAGCTTCTCTTATGTTTAGAGTCTTTTCCCATTTAGAATGATGTTCGGATAAGTTGCTAAGCCGGCGGAGCTTCTGTATCCCCGTTACGCTGCCCCCCCCCCCCGCNCAAATTAAAAAGATCATCCTGATGCATCTTACATGCTACTTGCGCATCTGTTTATTCGGCTTTCATGTTGACCGGCTTCTAGAATAGAGGAAATAAATCAAACAAAAAAAATCAATAAAAAGAAAATCAAGAAAAAAAGAAAGTGTGAGAGGTAGGTATTTAAAATATTCTGAAACTCTGCCAAAATTCTGAAAAAATAAAAGGAAAAAAAAAGATAAAAGTCATTTCAAAATAAGCCAAATCAAATGCCATGTTTCCCGTGTTCCGTCAAAACAGACCGAACTACGCGAGTCTGATTCTCACCGGATCTGAGATACGTAGGCAAACCTCATCGGTTCCGACCCCAATTTTTCAAAAAAATCCAAAAATATTTTCCTTTAGTTCCTTCTTTAAAAATCTTTCCTTAGAAAATTATTAAAAAAAAAGTAGTTTTTAAACTCAAAAAAATATTTTTTTTTCTTTCTAATGTCTTTCATCCGAAAAAATAATAAAAATCAAAATCTAAAAATACAGGTATCCTTCATTTTGAAGTATTTTTCCAAAAAAAAAAATAGCAATGAAAATCCAAAAAAAAAAATTACTCCTTAGATGTCTTTCTTTCATAAATGTCATTAAATAAAAAATTAAAAATTGAAGTCCAAAAAATATTTTTGCTTTTCTTTAGAAGTACTTTTGTAAATAAATAAAAAAACTAGAAATCCAAAATATTTTCTTAAAAGTCACTTTTTGTTTTAAAATTAAGAGGCAATATCCAAAATCCAATAAAATATTTTCTTTCTTATTTAGAAAAAGAGAAATAAATAAAAATCTAAAAAAAAAATATTTTTCTTTTACTTTTAAAATTTCCAAAGTTTTAAATCAAAGGGAAAGGAATTCTTTTTGAAGTCTTTCATTGAAAAAAAAATATTTTCTTGCTTCTTCAGAAGCCTTTCTTTCAAAATTTTCAAAAAGAAAAAAAAAATCAATCAAAAATCCAAAGTATTTTCTTCCTACCTTTAATGTCTTTCTTTCAAAAAACAAGACAAATATCAAAATAAAAAAAAATATTTCCTATCTTCTTTTAAAGCATTTCTTTCAAAAATTTCAAAAAAAAAAAGAGAGTTACTTTATTTACTCTATTCTCGATCTGTCTGAGCTATGCAAGATCTGATTCATGCGGCGTCATGATACGTAGGCAATCCCCATCGGATTCGATCATAGCTATAAAATTAGTTGAGTGAAAAAATAAACTGAAGAAAAAAGTTTAAAAATAGCGAAGAAAACAAAAAAGGAAGAAAAGAAAGAGAGTGACAAAAACTATATAAAAGAGTGACAAAAAAAATAGAGTGCCAAAAATAAAAGAGCAACAAAAACAAGATGAAAAAAGAAAATCAAAGTGATCAAATAGAGGCAGAAATGAAAGAAAAGAGGTGTAGATTGGAAAAAATGGGTTAATTAAGGCCGGGATGAAACATGCAACCCGTTCAAACACATGGTAGAAGCATTTAACTGTTAGGTGCATTGCATCCCAACGTGCGATTTCCTATATGTTAAATGTCTCAAAGCTAACAAGGTTGTTGGTGTGAGCAAATCAGCCAGGTTATGTTCAGGTGGTTGGTTTTGTTGGTATGCGGTGATGAACGCGCAACTTTGCACGCGGCCACAACATTATACACAAAGTCGAGCTCCACCTCCCAGAAATGCCCATCCTTACCAAGCTCCATATAATCCCTAATAAAATATTCCCCAATACAATCCTCGCCTGAGAGAGCCTTTCAAAAGGAAGCAGTTCACCCCTATTTGTGAATCATGCTCGGGCTTGTTCCGAAAGCTAGTCAGGCAAGGTGTGCTACAGCCAGTGGCCCGAATCCGGCCAAACCTCGAGCCCCCACCGCACTAAGATGACGTTGGATGTGAATACCACTCTGGAGCAGTGAGACATAGTACAGAAGACTATGGGACCCTCAAAAGGGCAGTTGAAGATTTGATTGAAGCTGAAAGAATTGTTCTTTGGGATGAAGAAGCTCCGGATATGATGAACAATATGTTGCCTGCCCACAACATCGAGCCAATAGTCAGAATGATTTGTGAAGGTAAAGAATTTGATCCGGCACTGACGGCCATTGCAGCAATTGCCGAGACATAAGGAAAGCCACAAAATGATTGCCAAGCACGAAAGTTCCCCATCAGATGGGAGTCTCGGTAGCCAGTCTTGCTATCCTTTCTGCATCCGAATTATCTCAGCGTATGATCCGAATGTTTTACTTTATTATCTTACTTTCCGATGTAAACCCTTCTATCTTCAAAATTCAAAAAAAAATCAATCAAAAAAATTTTTTTTATTAAAAAAAAAATAAATGAAATTAATATTTCATTGTCCACGAATGTCTCTCTCCTCTTAATCTTGTCATTCTTTCTTATTCTTTTTTCAGTTCTGCTAAATGTAGATTTCAATAACATGACATGCTTGCGAACTTCATGCCCAAATCTCAAAACGTCGTCAGACTTCGAAATAATGAATCAAGAGTCGAAATACAAAGAAGATGAGTTCGAGGAAATAAAACAAAGAGTTTGAACAAGTGAAGAAAAAATGGTTCCAGACTTGGAAAAGGGCCATACATTGCAACAAGAGTACTGCCAAAGGAGTACGTTGTACTTGGGACACATCGAAGGGAGTGTCCCTGAAACAACTATCAATGCAAATGCGGTGAAAAGGTACTATGTTGGATCCTCCTTATAGTTCTAAAATTCTCCAGTTGGGATGATGAAGGCTTTCATTCTCGCTACCCAAACACTATCAATCCTTTGCAAATCCCTTGAGCCGACTCCCATTCTTTGATTACCCTCTTTGGAACCTGAGAGTGTTAGTGAAAAAAAAATTGGTTGAAAAATGAAAAAAAAAAATAAAAAAAAAAAGAGAAAAGAAAGAGAAGTGGAAAAGGAAAAGAAAAATAAAGAGAAAAATAACAAAACAAAACGAAAAAAAATAGAAAAAAAATAAAAAAAAATATTTTTCCTAAACTACATTGGACTTGATTCCGAAAGGATATGTAGGCAGCCTCTCTCTGGGGTTCAGTCACATCAAAATAAAAATCCAAAGTCCCTCAAAAGTGAAACTGGGAAAAAAGTTATAACGGTTCGGCAATGATCCCGCTCAAAAGGTTCTAAAGTTGTAATTCAATCCAAATACTTTTCACCCCAAACCTTGTTCAAGTCTTTTCGATTAATCGGTGAGAGCATTCAAGGATCAGAGAATACAACTACTTGGATCTGACACAGTCAAAATAAGAGAAATAAAATGAGAATCTTATTGGTGAAAACCCACACGGGCACCGTAAGGCGATGGTGAGCAGAGAAAAATTAAAATGAGAGAGTCTTTTTAGTGAAAACCCACACGGGCACCATAAGGCGATGGTGAGAAGAGAAATGAGAAAGGTTAGCTTGTGAAAACTCGCAAAGGGCGCCCCTGATCGAAAAGAGGATCCTCATAGCCATCGGCATCGACAAAGTCCTCGCAAGGTTTCTCAAATTTTGAAGCAAAAGTTGTGATGAATTTCTGAGAGTCGCACGGTTTACACAAATCAGGCATCCAGTCCAAAAGGCATGTCATGTTCATTGAAGTCCGCATGTACCACAGATAAGTCCTTTCCTTTCCCCGAAAGAGACATATCTTGTTTAAACTCATTCTCCATTCCCTTGTTTATTTTTTTTGAATCCCTTTCGGTCTAACTCTGTTCCAAAACTAAGACAAAGAAAGGATGGTAAGACTAATTTACAGGGTTCTCATTTGATACAAGCTAATATGCAAAAAGGCACCCAGCCTCAGTAGGTGCATTAAGTCGACCTCGACTGGCCATGGCGGCCGATGCTCCGAAATTGAAAAATCTTGGAAGGAGAAAATCAAATTGAAGTGCCTATAAAGGCAAATGAAGTTGAAAAGGTTGAGTCCCACGTGGCTAACCATCTCGGCAAAGGTTTGAAAAGCCATGGTGCCCCAAATGCTCTGAAGCTAAAGTTGGAAGAAAGAAGCAAGAAATAAAAGGCCTGTGAAGGCGAAATAAAGTTGGAAAAGGTAAGTCCCAAGCGACTAGCCGTTGCAGCAAGTTGGAGGAGCGAAAAATTCTCCGATGCTCCTAAAAAAAGGAAAAGAAAGGGAATATCAGAAAGGAAAGGCCTACGAAGGCAAAATAAAGTCAAAAATGTTGAGTTCCACCGACCAACCGTCATGGCAAAGTCTGGAAAAACCATAAGTTCTCAGGGCCTGAAATGAAATCGGTCCCCAGGAAACAAGCAGTTCCAATTGAGTTCTTCATCAAAGAAGTCGGGCCGGGATCAAAACAATGAAAGCCACAAAACCAACCACCGTTTCATAATAACAATTGTTCTTTGTTTATAAACAGGAAACGAGTGCAATCCAAAAGCGACCTTGCAAAAAGCAGGTGCAACAAAAAGAAACTGTGTAAAGGCTAGAAAAAGCTCTACAGCAATAATAAATCCAAAAAGGAAGTCTCCGTCAAATTCTTTCCTGCATTTTTACTCATTTTCTTAAACTAAAAAAAATGAAAAATGAAAAATAAAATAAAATGAAGAATGGTGAAAAAAAAGGAAGAAAATTCAAAATTCATGGTAGCATAGGGCCCCATTCCCTAGATATCCCGGCATAACCCGTGGATCTCCATGGCATAACCCGAGGAGCTTTTTCTTTCCAGTCCCGGCATAACCCGTGGATCTCCCTAGCATAACCCAGGAAGCTTTTTCTTTCCAAATCCCGGCCAAAAACCGAGGATCTCCCTGCATAACCCAATGAGCTTTTTTTTTTCAAATTCCGGCCAAAAAACCGAGGATCTACCTGGCATAACCCAAGGAGCTTTTTCTTTCCAAATCCCGGGCAAAAAACCGAGGATTTCCCCGGCATAACCTGATAATCTCCCTGGCATAACCCAAGGAGATTTGTATTTCCAAATCCCGGCATAACCCGTGGATCTCCCTAGCATAACCCGAGGAGCTTTTTCTTTCTAGTCCCCGCAAAACCCGTGGGCCTCCCTCGCATAACCCAAGAAGCTTTTTCTTTCCAAATCCCGGCATAACCCGTGGATCTCCCTGGCATAAACCAAGGAGCTTTTTCTTTTTAAATCCCCGCATAACCCGAGGATCTCCCTGGCATAACCCAAGGAGCTTTGTCTTTCCAAATTCCGGCATAACCCGTGGATCTCCCTGGCATAACCCAAGGAGCTTTTTCTTTCCAGTCCCGGCATAACCCGTGGGCCTACCTGGCATAACCCAAGGAGCTTTTTCTTTCCAAATCCCGGCATAACCCATGGATCTCCCTGGCATAACCCAATGAGCTTTTTTTTTCCAAATCCCGGCATAACATGTGGATGTCCCACGCATAACCCAGGGAGCTTTTTCTTTCCAAATCCCGGCATAACCCGAGGATCTCCCTAGCATAACCCAAGGAGCTTTGTCTTTCCAAATCCCGGCATAACCCGTGGATCTCCCTGGCATAACCCAAGGATCTTTTTCTTTCCAAATCCCGGCATAACTCGTGGATCTCCCTGGCATAACCCAAGGAGCTTTTTCTTTCCAGTCCCGGCATAACCCGTGGACCTCCCTGGTATAACCGAGGGAGCTTTTTCTTTCCAAATCCCGGCATAACCCGTGGATCTCCCTGGCATAACCCAAGGAGCTTTTTCTTTACAATCCCGGCATAACCCATGGACCTCCCTAGCATAACCTTGGGAGCTTTTCTTTCCAAGTCCCTGCATTACCCGTGGATCTCCCTGGCATAAGCCGAGGAGCCTTTTTTCTTTCCCTCCCGGCATAACTCGAGCAACCTGTTTCTTTTCCGGCATAACCCGATCATTTCTTAGCATAACTTGGATTCATTCACAAGGATACACAATCCTAATCTGATCGCTTAGAAATATGTCACAACTAACTCACAAATTTTTCCTAGTGAAAACTGGGGCAGAAAATTTCGTTCGTTTGTTTGTTTGGGTACCTTAAGCAGGTTGACCTCAAGACATAAGGTGCGAGATGACCGATGGAATGAGTCTCAATCCAAAATAAAGAAAAGAACAAAAAAATTCGATTGAAGTCACAATTTTTCCAAGTCCCGCCTTGATCCAAAGATAAAAAAAGAACCAGCCAGCTGACGAGCATCAAGATTCAGGTTGGAGTCTGCCGCAAGAACCTCCCAAAACTCAAGATCAAGCTTTAAGAGAATTATAGATAGGAATCTTGTAACTCATAGTTGATAGGCATAGCTAGCTTAGCTTCGATTTTCCTTTTGGTGTAATAAAGAGGTCAGTAAGCAGTAACAGCAGCAGTAACAGTGAAGCCACAGCTTCATGGTAGTCCCAACTACCAAAATTCTCGAACTACATTGATCTGATTCCTTTATAGCCAAGAATATGTAGGAAACCTTTGGAATCAGAGGTTCGGTCAAATCTTTTAAAAATGCTTCACACGGAGTATTCAAACAGGCAAAAATCGCTCGTATCCGCTCACTTTGTCTTTGCACAAAAACTCTTCGTGTTTACGGGCAAAAAGGGGCAGCTATGAGCACGTGATTTTTGCCTCACACGAATTACTCCCAAAGAATTCAAAACAAAATAATTTTTCTTTTGTGTACAATTTTGTAAATTTTCATGATATTTTTAGTTATTGTTTGCATTTTTGTGTGTGCGTTATTTGTTAAATTAATAAAAAATACAAAAATATATTGCAGTTGCACTTAGGATTTAATTTTACAATTAAGTAGTAAATTACTTATTTTTACAAAAATAAAAAAATATAATAATATATTTCGCATTTTTGTGTTTAATTTACTGGGTAGTAGTTGTTGTAGTTGTTGCATTTTTGTGTTTAATGACAATTTTGTGATTTTTCTTTTAATTTTGGTATTGGATTAGGTGTAATAAATATTGTTTAAGTTTAATTAGAATTTTTTAATCAAATTGTGATTTTATGATTAATTTAGGATTTTATTTTTGGAAAAAAGCATTTTTTGGGAATAAAAGGAGAAGAATTAAAAAAAAAAAAAGGAAACCAGAATTGGGCAAAAAATTCAAGAAGTCCAAACCAAAAACTCCATTAAACCAGCCCAAAACTACCCCGTACCCGGTCCAGCCTTATCACCACCCCAAACGACGTCGTTTGAGTTAGATTGATCAGGATCATTGATCGTGTTTGATCAAACGATCCAGGACGTCTCGCCCATAACCCGACCCATCACCTGACCCGGCCCGATCCCACTTAAACCAAACGACCCCGTTTTGTTTAATGAGTTGATCTGAGCCGTTGGATTTCAGTTATCCAATGGCACAAATTAATAGTTAATTTAATATACCCAAATCCTTACCCCTACCCCAAACTAGGCCCTCTTCCTTCGTCTCTAACTTCAGAGACCAAACCTCATGCCACCACCCTCCTCCCGCCAGAAATCGCCCACGGCGGCGGACGGTAGTCAATCAACCCCAAAGTTACACCGTAAACTCCTCTCACCCTCCCTATTCCAAATCTCCAACAAACTATCCTCGAATATCAATCCTACTCTTCGAATCTTGAGTTGAAATGATGAACCCTAGCGCCGCCACAGTTTCTCCGGTGGCGGCGCCACTTCCAAACAACAATAAACTAATACCCTGGGACTACCAAGACCCCATTTTCCCAAATCCTTTCTCCGTTTCACTCGAATCTTTCCTGAACCTCTCGAATATCAAATCTAGGATTGAGCCCTAAAAGTTTGAAATCAGTTTCCCATGAACCCAATAACATGCATCGATCCAGACCTCTAATCGTTACCATTAGAAGGATTGATTCACCACAAAACCGATGCTGCTCATTTGTTCTTAACAAAGAACAAATGATTGGCATCAGTTTCATTTGAATCAGTGTGTCAAACGTGATTTCAAGATTAACCGGTAAGTCCCATTCTTTATTTCTATTCGTTTAATGTTTGCTTCGTCTCTATCTCTTCTTCTTTTCTATTTCGTGTATCTTAGTTGTCTGTCTTTGAATTCAAATTATAATAGTTTTTTCCTTTTGAGTTAATTTGTTTGTTCACATTGATTTATGTCAATTTTTAGTTTTTTATTGAAAAAAGGGGATTATGCCCTGATTTTGATTTATCCATTCTGTCTAGTTTTGGGTTTTGTTATCCATGCTTATGTGTGTAGTTGTTTAAGTTCATAGGTTTTCCATTGAATTAGTAGGTTTTCATGTTTAGATTTATATTATTTCTGATGGGCAGCATATTAGTATCCTCATGGTGTTTTGATTCTTTGTTTAAATGATTGTGTTAAGTGTGTCAAAGGTCGAGTCTCAAAAAAGCTCTTCATTGTTCGTTTCTTGCTAATGTCAGTTCAAATTGTTCAATAAAAGAAGTATTTACCTACTTAAGAAGCTTCTCTATAGTGGTAAGGTAAAACTGACACTGCTGAATTTAAATAATAACACTAGGATAAGGGTTAATTAACAAAAAGAAAGTTAATTTATAGTAGAATGTGCACTAACTGCATAATTTAGAAAAAACTAGGTTAGTAGAGATAATTAAATTGAGAAAAGGGATTGGTAATGGGAGGGGCACTCATTGGTTGCCTATAAAAGGACTGAATACAGAAGGATGAAGATATACAACTGATAGACTCTGAAAATCCGAGAGAAATTAAGCTACAACAGAGAGAGTTAATGGTCTGAAAAGAGAGAGAATAAGAAAAACAATCTGGGAGAAACACATAGACACAATCTGAGAGATACACATACTCTAAAAATACCTATTGATATAGAGAGGAAAGAAGGAGTCCAAAGAGAAAATTAAGAGGAAGTCTGGTGTTCTGAAATACAGAGAATATATTCAAAAATACAAAAAGAAAATTGAAGATATTTTCGAGAGCTAAAAATCCCGCAGTACCTAGATTTCTAAGAGCTGAAAATACATAGATTTAGAGGTCATAACCTAGAGAATTTCTAAGTACTGAAAATCCAAACGACTGAAAACCTTAAAAAGATACTATTTCATTGAGTCCTGTTGTTGATTTTTGAAATTTCTCCTAGTGCTTGAAACAATTTTGAGTAGCTGGTAGCTGAAATGAACTGAAATCAAGTCTAGGAAGTTCTTTTGGTTCATTGCTGGGATTGGATTGATTTTTGGGTCTGTTTGCTGGATTTGATTCTGCTAGCTGCTTGATCTGCTGCTGATTTGTCTTTCTTCTGATTGAATTTCAATTTCCAGGTACACACATTCGAATTCACCATGATGTAGCCTTGAAATGGAGTTGATAATATAAAAGTGTTCATCAGATCTATGCTCATTTTTATTTCAACTGTGTTTATGTTTAAATATAGACAGTAGTTGATATAATTTGCCTAGCATAGTTTAGTTTTTGTATTTTGTTGTTAAAACTTGGACTGTGTATTTAGGACTGTAATAGACTGTGGACTATTTGGCTGTATTTGTCCATTTAAACATTAGCTTAATCTGCCTTAGTTAATTATTTGTATTGGCTTAGTATTATAACAGGAAGTATAATAAACTTGAATTTGAGTTTCAAAATTGGTATGCCTATATCCATGCTCAACTTAAACATAATGAACAATGATGTTGACTTCAATGATCTAGTTCTAAGAATAGAATATATGCATTTGAGTTTGACGTTTGGGTTGTTTAGCGTCAGTTTGTGATTGTATTCGTGTGATTTGAGTAATTAATTGATAATAAAATAGCATCAGTTAGTTTCAAAGGTTTTAAAGTCAGGAAGTAATAAGGAATTGATGCTATGTTTAGACTTAAATGTTGAAAGGCATAGGCAATGGTAAACTTGGGTAAATACATGAGTTTCAATTCAACTTCGGCGTTTTTGGTTCTGAAATCAAAATAACATTTTGTTTGTCAAGGTTGATTGTTTAAATTTGATATTTCAGCTCAGTTGGTAGTCACTTTAGTTCAATCATGGTTTCTGGAATGATATAGTAATACGTTAGTCTGAATATGAGAATTTGACTTTAATAAACAGTATTTGTTGATTCGGAATGTAGTTATATGGGTTAGTTTGGGCCTGCCAAGATCTGGGGTAAGCAGCCGCTTTGATATTTTAAGTGGGCCTCGGCACTAATAATGCACGGCCCAGGTCCAGCTGTGATTCACTTCACATTCAGGCCTGGGCAAAGGCCTGCAATTGGCCATCTTGAAGCTAAATCGGACCCCCTCCCTTTGGGCTGATTTCCGAAACCCAAATGCTTTCAAATTTTAACTGATTGGGTGTTAAATTAATTAGGGCTTTTTCATCATTTTAGAGACAATTAAATAGAAAACCGCAGTTTGCTTTAGGTTGGCCTTTAAATAATAAATGAGATGCGCCCCGACAAACAAAAAATACATAAATTATGGGGCCCTTTTTAAATGCTTTTATTAAAATACTTAGAATTCGGGATGTGCCGTTTAGCAAATTTCACGGCTTCCCGCAAAGTTTATAATACGCTAGTAATTTAGGGCCGTCATTTAAACTTTTACCTTCCTAAATACGGTGTGCACATTTATGTGACCCAAATCCAAATGTCAACGATATCGAAATATGTCAAAAATCGCGGGTGTATTTATGTGACGTGGTTCGAGATGCATTTTCACAACGTTGCAAATTCCTTAAAAATTAATTTAAAAGCGGTAAGTATTTTAAATTGAACTTTAAATTGAAACATGTATTAAAATCAGATATTTAGCCATTTATAATAGTTTTAAGCGACCGTGCTAGAACCACGGGATCCAGGGGTGCCTAACACCTTCCCTCGGGTCAACAGAATTCCTTAGTCAGAATTTCTGGTTCGCAGACTTCACTTGGAAAGTCGAATATTTTTCTCGAACTGGGATTCAAGATAAACCGGTGACTTGGGGCACCAAAAGCCAAACATATCCCAAGTGGCGACTCTGATTGAATAAATAATCCCATTTCGAATAATATCACTTTAATTGAAAAAACTCCCTTATATAATATCCTTCGGGGTAGGTATGTGAAAAAGAAGATGTAACAATAGTCCCCGGCTTTATCAAGGAGGATTGATCAATCTTTACCGCGAAACCACCAAACCCTCGTTCTTGAGCATAAATGAGATCTGAGACCGAGGTTGGATGGGCCAATTTGACTGTATAAAGACTTCGGACCTAATCCTTGTCGAAGACATGCTTTTTCCTGAAAAATGGAACATGAATCGTAAGTATTGCTTTGCCTTGAATATCTAACTTTTCCATTTTACTTATCTTTTTTTCTCATCTATGTTTTTTGTGTTGCAGCTGTGGCCCATGTGCCGGAAGTAATCCCCAATCTAAAGAAATAGGTCGAGGGCTTAGTGTCGCAGAAGTCTTACTCTGAGTGTGCTTAGATGGAGTTATCAAGGGGTCAATAGAAGACCATAACCACGATAATTTTCTTTCTTCGAACGGTCATTGTTCGGGTCTATTATCGGGATTACTCATCTTTTCTGATTTGTAGTTCATGGGAAGGATGTATCAATGAGGCCCCCATCTTGGGATGAAGAAATATTTTCTCCACCATCTGTATCAAAGACGGTGAAAGAGAAGAAGAGGAAAAAGGCTTCAACTTCCCCGAACTCTAAGGGGCAGAAACCCCAAAAGAAAATAGCTCGTAAACCCAAGGGGAACGTCATCCCTCTAACTTTGGGGTTAGTCCAACGGCTAAGGGATGAGGCCGAAGAAGCCGAAGAAGAAGAAAAAGAAGAAGAAGACGAGGAAGAAGACTCTGGGCTAGTGGCCCGTGTGCGAGCTGGCATGGAGATTCAAGGAACTACTAGGCTGGAGGGAGCTGAAACTGCTCTGCCTTGATTTGACGAAGTCCCCGAGCCAAAAAGAGTTTAAGACGCTTCACCTCGAGGTGAGAAGGCTATCGAGGAGGCGGTCGATGCTGGTGTAGAAACCATGCTCGAGGCTACCCGAGATGAAGGCGGTTCCCCAAAAGATTTACTTGGGTGGTAGATATCGGAGATTCCCCCTCGTTTCCTTCATTCACTGAGTCGATGATGCATGAAGTTAAGGTGGTGGAGATTTGCCACGGGGAAGGGGTCCATGGAGCAGAAGACCCTTTCCGTGGCTATTTTGTTGGATTGAAATATGTCATTGGTCTGGGTGACTTGAATATGCCGAGGAAGAGCTCGAGTGAGGCTTCCTCGAGCTTTAAACTGACAAATTAATTTTCGGCTCCAGTGTCGATCCCGAGCGTAAGCGATCAATTATCATCTCATTCCCGGAGGATGATCGAGTTCTTTATGCCCCGGTAGGGGTGGCTTGCTATCTATGATGCTTGGTCACCGAAGAATGCCAAGCCAAGATGGATGAAGTGAAAGTTGCTTGTTTGTTCACCAAAAAATTCCATATCTTTTTAGAACATTGAATTGTAGATAGTTCCAACATTTTCTTCCTTACTTGTAGGCTTCAGTGTTGCATTACGAGGCCTTCCTTCGAATCCGAGAGGAGCGCAAAGCTGAGGTTCAGAGCCTTATTGAGAAAAACGATACCTACATTATTAGTGTCTTAAATTAGGGAATTCATTTATATTATTTTTCTTTTTTTTTTCTCTTCTCCTCTTTCTCTATTATATGTGGCCTCTCTCCATATACAGTCCATTATTAGATTCAGTTATACCTTTTTTCTTTTTTCTCTTTTCTTTCCTCTTATCTTTTCCTATTCACTGCCGCCCCTTTTCACCCAAAAGCGTGGAGAGTTGAATATCGAATCCTGGATGCACACCTCTATAAACTTAAAATTTAAGTAAAATATTCAATGCCTACACCTCCGTCGATGTAGCACTGCCAGCAGCAGCACTAGAAACTCGACAATGATAAATTTGTATGGTACCATAGCAATACAAATTAAAAATAATTTTGTACAAATTTAATACCTCTACAATAACATATAAACTAAAAATAAATTTTATACAACTAATTATATAACATAAAACTCATTTATAACTTATATACAACTTTCATACATTATTTTTACCCAGTTAAATACAAGGAAGAATTAACAATAGATCACTCCATAAGGTGACATTGCAGTAATTTAGCCAAGTTACAAGTTTGCAAATGTGTAGCCAAATATTAATAAATTTATATCCGAAATTTTTTTTCTTTTTTTTTCTCCAGATCCTCTGGTGTGAAAGATTCTTGATTTTCCATTCTTCTTTTTTCTTCAAGTTTATACATACCTATCCCGTCTATAAAAATGCTAAAACAGACGCGAGAAACCTAAAATCTCTTCTTCTTCAATGCTAATATTGTTAAATTTTAAATATAATTTTGTAAGAAATTTAGAGTGGGTATTATTTGAACTTATTAGAAATAGTCTAAGTAGGTTGTATACAAAGTTTAAAGTCATTTTAATGGAGTTTTAGACTAGTTTTGAACAAGAATTGCAAGTGAAATCGTATAAGAAGTTCATCGGAGATGTTTATACACTTTTATACGATATTATACACTTGTATACAAAGAGGTACATTATGTATATAGCTGTATAAAAGTATATAAAGATGCATAAGCATTGTAAAAATATCTTTGTGATACCTATGTATATACGTGTAGAAGAAGAAGAATATGTGAGAAATTTACCAAATACATGTAAATAATGTATTATTGTGTATGAGAGTTGTTTATACACTATTATATACTATTTATACAATTTTATACATTATTATATATATGAATCTTATCAATGGAACTTCACATGTTCTTCTTCTTTCTTGGAGATGTTCTGAAAGTTAACTCAAATCTAGCTTAAATCTACTTCAAATTACTTCAAATTTCAGTTTTGAACTGCTCTTAATGATTCCAATCAATTGGGATAATACCCAATCCAAAAAACTAACAAATCAAAAAACGCAATTTCTAAAATCGAAGCTTTGAAACACCTTTAATGGTGACTTCTATTTTCCAAGTTTTTAATCAACCGCTGGAATTAGAATTACACGTGGAATGAGGATAAGACAGAAACCATGCCAATGCTTTCTTTCTAGTTTGGTGATCCAACAACCTACCAAGTAAACTTCTTTAGTGCAAACACAGTTCTTTCCACTCCATTGAAGGAAGTGATCTTCATATGACCCCAAAAAATTAATTCTTTTATGTATTATTTTTTTTTCTTCATCCAAATAGTGATTATCGACTTTGAATCTGGAAGAGCGTTGATGGAGAATAACAATTATGGATAAAGGTTGGGATGCAAAGTTAGGACACGAGGAGAAGAAGAACAGAGAAAAGAAAAAAAATTAAAAGGAGTGAGCTAATGAGTGAAAAGTAATTTTCACATTATGTACAACCTGGGCCATACTGGGCAATGACTTTAAACGTGGCCATTTTTTGAGGGGCTATTGAGCCAAGTGATAAGGAGTGTAATTCTCCCTTAATACAATTACAACATCATATAATTTAAATACAATTTTTATTTAAATTTTATACAATATGTTTTTTATATGTATCTTGTATATGATTTGTATATATTATGCAGTATGTTCTTCTTCCTCTATGAAATTTCAACCAAAACTTCCGCTCGCAATAAACTTTTGATACATATCAACAAATTTGTGTAAAAATAATATTTATAACACAAATATAAATTTTATACAACGATTCATACACTATATAATTATTTTTCAACTTTCATACAATATTTAAATAAATAAATACAACCACAACAAAATAAAACTTAAATGAAATTTATATATAACTATAATACAATTTTAATATAATTTTTTATGTATATTGTATGTCATGTGTTTTTCATCTTCTTTTTCGAGTTTCAATTTGAAATCCAACCAAAATCAACTCTAAATATTTATCAACCCCGCTCAAAATTTAGATATAATCTGCAAAGAATATTTTTAATTGATTGCAACAACACCCAATCCAAACAAATAATATTTTTTTAAAACCCGAAATCGAATTTAAAATTTTAAAACTTTTTAATGGTTGTCAATGGTGGAGAGCCAAAATATCTTCAAAATTTATTGATTAGCAATTTCAATTCAAACACCAAATTGTGCAACGTGAAAGAAAATTGCTAAGTTACTCTATAGTAAACCGATAAAACTCCAATGATGAATTTGTGAGAAAAAGGACAAAGTAGATGAGAAAAACAGAGAAAATTAAAGGAAGAAAATCAAGTTGGGGGAAAGAACAAAGAGGGTGAGAGGGTGAGAGAGAGAGAGATCAAAGAGGAAATAACTGATATTCTTTATTCAAATCCTAATATAAAAAGATACTCATTTAGTACTAATTTGTATGAAATTTGTGTTTACTCATAAAATGGTACAGTTAAATTTGTAATATGATTTATAGCCACGTGAATTAACTTGACCCAGAAAATATAAAATAAATAAGAATATAGTCCATATTATAAAAATAAATTAAAATAAATACAAGTCTAGTTGTATAATGAGCCTCTCCGGGAGTAATAATATAAACAATATCAAGAACAAAAGAAAGCAAGTAATTTTATAATATGAGAGCAAAATATAGCTTTTCAGTAAAAATGATTTTTCGTGCTTTACAATGGATACCATTTCTCCCATTTATAACTCTATTTAGGAAGGCAAGATCCACAAATTAAGCCCTTTTTGAATGAGAATAATATCGATATTGATGGTTGCATAACGGTTGGCTATAAATACAGAAATTTTTTGTAATGGCTACTCATTGAATGTTGTCTTTCCAAATATAGCCCCCTACTTTCCAGTGACACAGCTTTGTGTTATGGGGAAGTAGATAAGACCTCTATTCTTGAGAGGTAGCCGACTGAGATGTTGGTTGTTCAGTTTGAACTTCAACTGGCACTGGAATACTTTATACTTTGACGCGTTTAACCTATCCATCATTACTCAAGGTGTACCCCATCATTGAAAATTTTGTATTATTATAAGTGCTAGTAATATGCTTGGGTGTAAAGGGTGCCAAATCTACCTTCATAACTTCGAGGATGTGTGAGATGAGCAGACTATATAGTAAACAAGCAGCAGAAGAAGATATGTCCCTAATACTTTCAAGCATGTATTGGTGAATCCACACAAACCAATCCAGTCTTTTATTATTAACAAGACAGTAAAGGACAAAGACATCTATAGTGGATAAAGAACTAAAGGACCTAGTTCTGGGGAGTAAAGTGGTAGCAATTACTTAGGCCAAGATACGATGTTCAAACTTTAGGCTCTTGGGGCCAATATCAGCGGGGGTTATCAGATAAAAAGACTTTGGTTTCTTCAAAGGATACTTCAAAATCTTTTAGCCAAGAATTCTGCACAAAAACATCAAACCCACTGAACTTAGTAGAGAAAACCTTTTCAAATTGATAAGAGTCTAGAACAATTCTAGTGCCTAACACCATAGATTACAGGTCATTTTTGTCATTCACAAAAAGGCTTGCATAAAACATCCTTACAAGTTCCTCATAGACAGAGTTACCAATAGTGTTGAACAGAGAAGAAAGATGTTGAAAATCAAATATATAGGTCACATCACAATGCAAATTTTTCATGAGAGAAAGACTTACAGAGCGTACATAAACCATAGATTTTAACTTGTAGGACTCAAACCTTGCTTTTCCACTCGGGACATAAAAGATCAACTTGTCCTTAGGTCCGAATTTAGTGTTCTCTACCTTTCCTTTCTTGCATGCAACCTTTTTGGGGGTTTTCTCCATATGCATTTTTCCTGCCTTTTTTTGGCTGATGGGAGGATTTTCGAAGGATTCACTACTCTCATTATACGTTTTGAGAAATTCTGAGTCAATAGACAACTCCAAATCTATAAGTTCTTTAGGGTTGATAGTTTTTGAAACCTTCGACTTCATCTGGTTGCAGTGGAGGAAGAGGGATTTCTTTCGGACATGGTGAGGGGTTTGTTTGATAAGAATGAAGAGAGTAACACAGATAAGAGGGGTTTTATCGATATTTTTTGGATTAATGAAGGGTAAACTTGGTTAAAGAAAAAGGCAGGTTCAGAAGGAAGTGATGCTTCTGAAGTGACTGATCGGTGGCACCGATGAAGAAACAATTATTACACCTATACGAAAATTAATTAAGCCACACATACTTAAAGAAATAAAATATTTTAAAACAAAGCAAAAAGGATTTGATTTACAAATTTGGCAAAATGCCAATCTTTTTCATAAGAAAGCAAAATCTTTCTTCCATAAGTGGTTTTGTAAAAATATCGGGAAGTTGAGAATCAGTACTAATAAATTCTAATACAGTATCACCTTTAGCGACATGATCACAGATAAAATAATGCTTAATTTCTATATGCTTTGATCTAGAATGATGCACATAATTCTTTGATAAGCAAATAGCACTGGTATTATCATAAAATATAGGAGTAGAAGTAAGAGATAAATCATAATCGAGAAGTTGATGCATAATCCATAGAACTTGTGTACAACAGCTTCCGACATCTAAATATTCTGCTTCAGTCATTGATATGGCAACACAATTTTGTTTCTTGTTATGCCAAGATACTAGTACATTTCCCAAGAGTTGACATGCACCGTAGTACTTTTTCTATCAATCTTGTCCCATGCAAAATCTACATCTGAAAAACCTTTTAATGCAAAATTTTTAGAATAATCATACCATAATCCTAGATCAGATACCAATTAGATATCTAATAATTCGTTTAACAGCAGTGAGATGGGATTCCTTAGGAGCCGACTGAAATCTTGCACATTTGCATACGCTGAACATAATATCTGGTCGGCTACTAGTGAGATACAATAAGGATCCAATCATCCCTCTATACATGATATCAACCTTTTTTTCGTTGTTGTCTTCATCGAGTATTGTTGTTGAACCTTCTTACAGAAAACTTCAAAATTCTTTAGAGTATCATCTTTAAGACTCAAAAACATAACCTAGGTAAATATAGAGAAATCATCCACAATAACAAAAACATATTTTCTACACATGCGCTAGCAGTTCTAGTTGGACAAAATAAATTCATATGCAATAGTTGAAGAGGTTTTGGGGTCGAAACAAAATTCTTGATTTTAAAAGATGAGCGAGTTTGTTTTCCTATTTGACATGCATCACAAATATGATCCTTTGAAAAATCTAGTTTTGGAAGTCCAATGACGAGATCATGTTTAGAAAGCTTTTGAATAGTATGCATACTGGCATGATCAAGTTTTCTATGCCAGACCCAGGTATCATCAACAATAGAAGCAAGACAGATTTGATCCCAAGATTATCTAGGTTGCTAATAGTATAGACATTTTTATCTATATTACCTAAAAGAATGACTTTACTTGATTCATCTTCTATGAACCAACCATGTTTCTTAAAATGAACCTCATAGTCATTATCACATAGTTGACTAATGCTGAGAAGATTGTAGCCGAGCTCATCAACTAGGTTGACTTCATCTACATCACATGTTGGTCTTAGAGGAACTTTTCCAACACCAATTACATTTCCTTTGGATTTGTCTCCAAATGTGATTGTTCCTCTATCTAGTTTAGTGATTGTCTTGAACAATTGTTTGTCACAATCATATGTCTGGAACACGCGCTATCGAGATACCATTTTCCTTTTCGATTCTTCGTGTGGTGTTCTTGCTAAACAAATTAATTGTTTTTAGGTACCCAAGAATGCTTGGGTCCTAAAAGATTAGAATGCTGAGTGTTAGTTAGGTTTGAAAATTTTGGTCGCCAGACCCATCTTCTGTTATCCTTAAACCTGCAGCGATTTGAGGTGTGGCCCTTTTTACCACAATAAAAACAAGATGAGCTATTTTCAGAATCTTTTTCTGCCTTGATTCTGTTCCTGCAGTGGTTAGTATTATGCCCATTCTTACCACAAAAGGAACACCCATGAGATTTCTTCTGTTTGTGACGAACAATCTGATTTGATTTGACTGAACTATGACTAGTGGATTTTTGCAATCCATTCAATTGAAGTTGAAGTTCATTTACTTCTTCTTGTAGCATATCACATTCAATTTCACAAACTTCTAGCTTCAGAGCCCATTCTTTCTTTTCTCTTTGAATTTTTGTGAGTTCATTTAGAACTCTTTCAATATCTGCAAGAGCAATATCAATAAATTCATGGAGTTCATAACAATTGTGTAAATTTAGGGGACGTACCTCACTAGCTCCCTCCTCTACCATGAGACCAAGTTGATATGAGTCTTCTTCTTCATTTATTCCTCTATTTCCTGAGCACCCACGCTCTCCTGATTCTTCATTTCTATCATCTTCTATGGCCATGAAGCACATATTTGCAATTTCTTCATGATCATATTCTTCTTCATCACTCCAAGCTCCAAAAGACTTCTTCCTTTAAAGATTCCTGCTCAGCTTCTATATCCTTCTCGTTCTGAAGTTTGGTTTACCACTTCTGCTATTTCTGTTTTTCTTCATCATGCTAGTTACAACTTGGAAAGCATGGCTAGGTTTTCATCCTGTTCTCCTCTTTTATTTTCTTCTTCATCCTCTGGTTCAGCCACAATTGCTTTGAAGGCGACTGTTTTCTTCTTTTCTTGTTGAATTTGTCTATCCAAGTGAGTTTTCTCAAAAGCTATTAGATCACCTGTGAGTTTATCATAGGACATTTTATCAAGATCCTGACATTCAAGTGCGATGACCTTTGGCTGCTAAATTGTAGGTAGACTTCTGAAATTTTTTCTGACTTGTTCTCCGCTTTTTATTGTTCTAACAAAAGATTTCAAATCTCCAAGAATTTTGTTGAACCTGGAAAACGTTTCTTCAGCAAATTCTCCGTCTTTCATTTGAAATAGATCATACTCACGAACTAATAGATTTATCCTTGTTTCTTTTACCTTATTTGTTCCTTCATATGTAACTTCCAATTTATCCCACGTCTCCTTAGCAGTTTCACAACTTGAGATCTTTTCATATTCTTCATCACTAATAGCACTGTACAACAGATTTTTTGCTTTGGCATTTATAGTTATGACAACAACTTGTTCATCAGTGTAGTCATCTAAGTCAAGTGGATTAGTGGATATTATTACTTGGCCATTTTCGTCTTTCCTTGGGGGAATTGGAAGATTTCCCTTTTTGATCACTCGCTAGACTTTGATGTCATAAGACATGGTATCTATTTCCATACGCACCTTCCAATGAGAGAAGTGTTGTCCATTGAAGTATGGTGGTCGAACTTGAGAAGTTCCCTCTTGAAATAGTTCACCAACAACTGTGTTTGATCCTATGATCTTTTTCTCACTAGCTGTTAAGCAAAGTTTATGGGCCTCGCTCTGATTCCAATTAAAAGTACAAGGGAGGGGGTGAATTGTGGTCTGTTAAAAAATTAGTCGACTAACGATGATTTTACTTGACTAGATCAAGAGCAGAAGTAAAATAACAGTAAACAAAAAGAGAATGATACATAGCAATTTTATGCTGGTTTGGTACCGGTGTGATATTCACATCCAGTTTTCCTTGGGTCACAAGGATTCCTTTTAGATCTTGAAAGTATTACAACAGGGATAGTTTTGATTCATTCACCACCAACGAAGTACAACAGTGAATCTCTAATAATGATACAACTCTCTTTTGTGTTCTAACTCTTGCTATCTTTTGAGATACTGATAAACTTTAGATTACAGTTTTTAGGCTAAGAAGTAGAGAGAGTTTGAAAATAATGTGTGTACTTGCATAAGTCTTCTATTTGAACTTAGCAGCCTTCTTATAGGAGAGGAAAATAGCCGTTGAGTCTTGACCAGAAATAAAGGCACGAGA
This sequence comes from Nicotiana glauca, assembly GCA_026770625.1. NCBI lineage: Eukaryota > Viridiplantae > Streptophyta > Magnoliopsida > Solanales > Solanaceae > Nicotiana > Nicotiana glauca. Next base: position 63,974 of record MU745928.1, read on the forward strand.
CCTTTAAAAGGATTTGACCCAAGGAGTGCATCTTCGAATCCTGCTATTTGGAAAAGACCGGATTCGATCGTGACTTTCCTTGTCATAGCTTTCATTTACGAGACAATCAATCATTTGACTGAGCTTTAATTAAGGAAACTGAATATGGCAATACTTTTTGATTGGTAATCTGATTTCCTTGATTGAGGCCGAGTAGATCTGTGGGCTTTTAATTCCTTATATAGGTCAATTGATTTAGTAATCACATCTTTAGATAGCTTCTCATTGATGTTCTTTCCTTTTGATGATTCCTGCAAAATAGAATAATTGAACATTGACATCATTGAAACCTTGAAATTTAACTTAACAAATCCATCCCTCAATACACTCAACTGCGCTCACTGGGTGTATGTGCAGACTCCGGAGGGGCTCCTTCAGCCCAAGCGCTATCATAAATCAGTATAACCACTGCAGCATGCAACCCGATCCCATAAATTTCACTCATAATCAGGCCTTCGTCCTCACTCAGTCATCAACCCTCTCTAGTCTCTCGGGTTCACAATGCCAAAAAACTAGCCCAAAATGATGATATGATGTGTCAATAAATGGTAACAGAGACTGAGATATGATATGCATATGAATACGTATGACTGAGTATATAAAGAAATGAAAGCAGATAACTCAATAACAAAAATGGCCTCAGGGGGTCCCAACAGGATAAACATGTAGCCTAGACATAGTTTCTAACATGGATCACAGTTCAATAGAGCAAGTACATAGAAATTTCACAGCTACAGGTAAGATCAGGTAACTAGAAAGTACCACAAAAATAACGGAATCACAATTCATACGGTGCACACCCACACGTCCGTCACCGACCTCCGAACGACTTAAACCTACCAAAAGCAACTCAAATACATCAAATAGTGCCAAAAAAATATACCCAATCGATAAATGTTGAATCTTTAATCAAAAGCTCAAAATCATCCAAAAAGTTCAACTCAGGCCCGGACCTTAAAACCAACAAAACTCACAAAATCCGACAGTACATACAATTATAAGTCCAACCATACTAGTTTAACTGAAATCGACTCTGAATTGATGTTCAAAACTCAAATTTCACTTTGAAATCATCAATCAAATGCGAGAAACGAATATGGATCATAAAATATAACCAAAACCGATTATAAAAAATGTATCCCAATACATATGGTGAAAATTGCCTCGTAAAATTATCCAAATCTGAGCTTCCCAACTCAAAATATGACCAAATAAACAACCTTCGATATTAAGTATTTTGGCCCAATTGTTCTGCCTCGTTTTGCATGCCAAACAATTCCAAAACTTGCTTTTGATGCCTTTGATGGATTCCTTGTGAAATTTTCGTAAGTTAGGCTATTGAATCACTTTATTTGACCTTATAATGAAGAAAATATGTTGATTTCAATATTTAGAAATAGTGCAAATTTTTAAATACGAAGTCAGTGACAATTTCGTAATTAATCTAAAAAATCTAGCAACCCAATCTTAGTAAAATGACCATAAAATCATCATACAATGTCCAAATTTGACGATTCTTTTTTCTATGTTCCATAATTACGATACGAATTTAATGCTTCAATCAAAATATAAATCGAAGTTCATTTGTTCAATGTGGTGCCATTTATGCTTGAAGAAACAACGTCGAAACATAAGAAAAACGAGCGCAATACAACCCAAACCTATATGAAACTCACCCGAGCCCATAGGGGGGTGTACGAACATACCAACACGTCTCACAACATAACACGAACTTACTCGAGGCCTTAAATTATACATAACAACATCGAAACGACGAAACTAAATCAAACTTAATGAACTTTCGAACTTTCAACTTCTAAAAACTCGCGCCAAAACATATCAAATGAACTCGGAATGAACTCAAATTTTGCACACAAGTACTAATACATCATACAGGTCTACTCGTGTCCTCAAACTACCGAGCGAAATGCAAATGCTCAAAACAGACGGTCAGGTCGTTACAAAAAAGAGTGACACGTTTATATAATTGAAAATAATTTGACTGTAAACTTTTCATGTTTACCCTTAATGAGAAACTTTGATAATCACATAAATATCATGGCCACATAAAACTCTTACCCCTTAAGTTTTTAAGATCACAAGTTTCAAAAGTATCCCTCTTTCTCTTAAACTTCGAGCTGAGTCAAACTACCTTATTTAAATTGAAACGGAAAAAGTACTTTTTTGGCCCAAAAAAATACTTTTGACTTCCCAAAACTTTGGTCAAACACGCTCTAAGAAATTGAATTAGAATGGTGCACTCCACGTGCAACAGTTCAATGTGCAAAAAAGAATACGAATTCAAATTTTAGTCTCATAGTATGAAAATTCTTCTCATCTCAATTACCTCAGTAAAAATTGAAGATGATGCAAATGTCAATTATAAAATTGACTTTCTCTGAATTCACCACATTCCTTTATCTTTCTTCATTCTCGTTTAATTTTCTTTCGACATGTCCTTTGTTAAATCTTGTGCTAACGGTATAAAATTCAATAAGCGTTTAACCTTTATCATTAGGCCATAATAATCAGGATGATCTTCTAACATCATGATATCTATTTCCTTTTTGTTCTTTCTTTTATTTTATAGAACCTCCTTTGAGCTTAGACTATACTGCATGAGCAGTGTACGCAAGATTTTTCATAAGTGATGTCATTATTTCTAGTAAAAGGGATGTAACAATCAAAAAATATTTTGTGGAGCCAAGGGAGTTCGAACCCAAGACCTCTCACATAATACTTGAAGTTAACAACCACTAGACTACTAAGATGCTTTGTTGCAAGTGGTGTCACTTTTAATGCTTTTATCTTGTATTTCTGTTTTACTTATTATTTTTATATATATAAATAGTAAAAAAATTCGACGAAGCGGTGTCCCGTGACACCGCTTGCCACCATGTAAATCCGCCCCTGTGCATGAGATCGTTCTAATACAGACGAGGGATTACTAATACCAAAGCTAATACATAGTAGTATATTATTTTCCCCTAGTACATCCTACCAGATATGAACAACAACAACAACAACAACCCAGTATAATCCCACTTAGTGGGGTTTGGGGAGGGTAGTGTGTACGCAGACCTTACCCCTACTCTAGGGTAGAGAGGCTGTTTCCAAATAGACCCCCGACATCCTTCCCTCCAAGAACTTCCCACCTTGCTCTTGAGGAGACTCGAACTCACAACCTCTCGGTTGGAAGTGGGAGTTGCCTACCAGATACGAAGGAGACATTATAATCCAACACAATAGTTTTATCTGAAATCAGAAAGAACTTCAAGTATAAGGAAAAAAGTTATAATGCTCCTTACAGTCACTTCCCCATGTTCGGATCAAGAACCTGCAATACATACATTGCTGAAGCCAAAAACAAATGCTAGAGACTCACTCCAAGAAAATCATTGTTGAATTGATAGAAGAAACTAGCTGGTAAAAGCATCCCTTGTTCAGGTGCTATAAACAAAATTTCTTCCTTGATAAAACATGCAGTTTAATTCTTTGTAGTCTGAGGAGCACAACTATTAGCCCAACTTATTTATGGTATCCTATTCATCGACTTAAAATACCTTACCCTCTGAACCAGTTACAAAAATTACAAGGTAGGATTCTTACCGCCGATAAGGAGATTAGAATTGACAGGCATGGTAACTGAAGAGAGAAGTGCCAATTGCCAAACAGGGCTAGTGCTTCGTTTGATGCATCTACAAAAGAAGAAGAAAAAAGGTCAATGAATCAGCAGAGGAGACTGTACGAACCAACCAACTAAAACATACTGCAGAACTTGTTAAAATTATTAGATATCTCAAGAAAATGCGTAGCCTCAAAAGGAAATTACTACTTTCTTTACTGCTAATTAAAGAGCACTAGACACATATAACCATCACAGATGTGCATTGCCTTTTAGAGATCATAGTTGGACCAATAGGAATCAGATCAGAGACCCAATCAACTCCAATGTCACGGAACATTGTGTTCTGTAATATAATATGGTGATGCAACATCAAAATTGGGGCAGTGATGCAACATTTAGCAAAAAAGTTGTGGATGCAGTATCTCGGTATCTCCTAACTGGTTAAGCCGTTAATGGCCGGTTTGATTTGCAACAATGAACAAAGATTTTCAGTCTTCATCCCTTAACAATTTGAAGAAATATTGCTATCTCATCCCCATATGTTGGAACATGCACCCCAAAGTTGAGAAATATGAGAACGTGCATTGTAACGTTTCCTGACAGTCTCAGGAACCAAATTGAATTGCCAAGTCCAACTGTTAAAGGGAATAAAATACGAATCCAGCCAACACATGCAGAATTCCAACAGCAACTGAGCAAAGATGCACTTTTGCCTTTTATTTTCTTTTTGAATCAGTAGAATGAAATTTTATTCAAAAGACAGCATTAAGATGAAGCTGTAGTATGCACAACCAGAAAAAGATGCAGTCCAACACACTAAAATGTAATGTGTGGTATTCCCCAAGGTAACTTGTAATAGTCAAGATGTCCAAAAAGAAAATCCTGTGGGAGGAGGGAGGGGGGAGAGGTTGAAGGTCAAAGAGAGAATGAACCATGTTAAATTGGAAATGGTAACATCACCAACATCCGGAAACCCTCGAAACGTAGTTTAAGGATTGATGGATGCAAGGTTATGTTTCTTTTGGGTTTCTTTTCATGGAACTAGCCAGTTTATTGTATTTTTTATGTCAGGGAGCATCAAGGTACTTCTTTCAAGAGTCTATACATCTTATTTTGTTTTAAGAGCAAGTTATCATAACTTATCATAAGACTTTATTGGAAAAAGAATCATAACTGATCATAAGTTTGACTATGCTAATAGAGGCTTCCTGATCCCTAAAGGTCAGGCGTTTTCAACCGTCATTTGCATAAAAGTTGGAAACAGGAGAATGTTAATTACAACATTCATGTCCCGCAGAAAGGGGAAACAAGAGAAGGCTGGCAGTCGACGCTTTAGCAATTGCGTATATTAGATTGATCACATAGGGACTGCTCTGGTGGGATATCCTCTTTCCAACTATCATATGGAACTAATGGGGACTTAGAAATTGACAATGGATAAAAAGTACAACCTTGAGGTGAGTACACGCCAAAATATATGCGAGCAGGCAATTCTTGACAGCAATAATTGGCTTGGAGGAAGATCCCCTAATTAAAATCCTTAATGGATTCCAAGGTATTTCTCTTGCCTGGCAATAGTAGTTCTTTTCTATTCTTTTTTCTCTATTGATCAGCTTTACAAGTTCATTAGATGATTTCTTAAAAGGATGCTCAGTTATCAGTACCTGCTGTCTTTGGAGGAATTTTATGCATTTTGCAATGATGCAGTATGCAGGATAATCCCGCATACAGACAGCCTAATAGCAGAGTTAAATAACAAATTATAAGGGACTGGTGATGATCCGAAGAAGACAAATTTCAGATGTCATTCAGGCAACTTGACAGAGTGAAAACTATTCTCTGCATCAGACACAGCAGAGTAGGGCAATAGAGCATGTAAAACGATTTAAGCATATCACTAATTCAGCCACAAACTAATGCAAAATGAATGCATGTGCTGACCACATCGCAGATTCAAAGGTCAATCAGGAAGACTTGCATCCTCCTAGGCAAGACTTGGCTACAAAAGCTCACCAAAAAACACTGTCATTGCATCAACAGTAGAGCTACTTTACATTCCATCGTATTCCACTCGATGAAATGAAAAGCAAGGAAATAATATAGCAAAACCAGCAAACTGAAAATTTTCTTATTTCCTCTGAAGTATGTGACACAACCATTCTGCCAACGAGCAAGCCAACCAATAGTGTTCATGTCCATCTTTTCATTGTGTTACCCTACTGCTATCTGTTTCTTTTCTTTTTTTGGTGGTTCATTTTCATTGTCCTTCAATCCATAAATATGTAGCTCAAATATAAGGCATTCTATTGCACAACTTGATTATACTTAAATTAATTATTCAGTCGGGTAAACTGGTGCTAGAATATCACCTTAAGTGACATGCATAATAAGAAGAGAAACACTTATTTTGGTTCTAGTTAGTTGATTTTTGAAATAAATGGACTGTATAAGATCCAATAAAAGTAAAAGTTTTGCTGCTCCCGACCAGAAATTTACCAAAGTGCACTTCATATCATTTAAGCTTTAAGGTGGTAATATAGTGCCAGAATAAGATAACAACAATAAGCAGGCAAGCAGCTATACATATCCGTCTAAAATTAGCAAACTGAATCAACAGACATTCTTCTTAGCCAGTGAAGACACTAATCTTAAGATAAAAGAGCACTTACCAAAGGTTTTAGCAACTATATTTAAGAAACATACTCAAACGCTCTAATCGAATGGACTGTATAAGATCCAATAAAAGTAAAAGTTTTGCTGCTCCCGACCAGAAATTTACCAAAGTGCACTTCATATCATTTAAGCTTTAAGGTGGTAATATAGTGCCAGAATAAGATAACAACAAGAAGCAGGCAAGCAGCTATACATATCCGTCTAAAACTAGCAAACTGAATCAACAGACATTCTTCTTAGCCAGTGAAGACACTAATCTTAAGATAAAAGAGCACTTACCAAAGGTTTAAGCAACTATATTTAAGAAACATACTCAAACCCTCTAATCGGCTTGTGCTGCATCTGCAGGAACCAAACTCTCAAGATCCTTATGCTTCAGATACTGATCCAGAATTGTAAGCCTAGCTGTCTCAAACGCAAAGTACCCGAGAGCTGAAAAACAAGCACTATGTAGTACTCTAGGACCCATTCCCCTTGTAAAACCAACCCACCCTTCTTCTTTCAATATCTGTCTAACAGTAGCCGAGAAGCCAGTAACCACTGCTGCAGCAGCCTTATTAGCAGCTTCAGAATGAACAACTTGAGTCATCAACCTAGTCTTCACCACGTCCAAAGGTGTTGTTATTGAAGCTGATATTGCACCAGCCAATGCTCCACAACAAACACTCTGAAACGGCTCCAAACGTTCCCTTTTCGTATTACTCAATACTGCAGCTTTCAAGTACTCGAACGATGAATAACTCAAGACCCCAGCAGGCAAATTCCTCAACAATGTAACACTATATCCAGAATACAATCCCAATATTCCATCTTTTTCCAAGATTCTCATTAACACCTGCCAAGACCTTCCTTTAGCACCAGCTTGCATTCTCTGAGTAATCAATTCCTTTGGTACCATTATAGCAGATGACACTATATTCCCCATTGCACCAGCTGTTGGTGGGATAAGCACAGAAGGGTATTGTGGGAATTTAGACAAGATTGACTTACCAAACTCACAAGTCCCAAAATACATAGCAGAAGAAGCAGTGGAACCAACAATTACAGCAGAAACACCACTGTAAAACCCAAGAATCCCCTTACTTTGAAAAGTCTTGACAAAGGCATCAATTGTTCCACTGTATATTTCAGATGCCCCTTTTGTTTGGAGCTTAGTTTTAATAGTGTCAAGTGGATGAAGACACACATATGTAAATGCACCAGCAATGCCACCAGAAGCTGCACCGATAAGTGCTCTTTCAGCAACAGAAAGATTCTTGAATAAAACCTGAACTTTTGGGGAGTCCCTAGTGGCAGGTTTAAGAAAATTGGAAGTGGGGTTTTTGATTTGTGCTTCAATTGAGACAGAAGTTGAGGAAAACTTGAATTTGGGACTGAAAAAATGGTTTCTTGATTTGGTATTTTTGTGGTGTAAAGTTGTAGTTGGGGTAGATAAAAGGGAAGTGTTGAGATTGTTGAAGAAAGAGTTGAAGTCAGTTTTGAGGTCATTAGGGTCTTGCAGAAGGAGGCTAAGGGAATTGCCAATTCGAGTTTCCATCGTTATTTTCTCACTGATTTTTTTGGCTTTTTGGTGCGCACAGTTGTGTTGACATGGAGGCCTTTGGTAAGTAGGAGATATATGAGGTTTGGAGTCGGGTGGTTGGGGAGAGAAAAAAAAGGAGATATTTTAAATTCGCCATCCGTTGGAGTACGAATATATCGGGATTTAAGCCGCCTGCTCTCTCACCGTATTTTTTCATATCCAGAGCTCGAACTCGAAACCCCCGGTCAAGAGAAGAATAGTATCCTCCGCTACACCACAAACTTTCGTGATAAATTCGTGCATACTTATTATTTATTAACATGATGTTTTTATAGCCAGAGTTTAAACCCGAATTTTTTTGAATAAATTCATAGCCCAAAATCCTAATATTTCTTTTGTTTGGATAAAAAGACAAAGTATATTTTGTTGCTCATTGCTAAACTTATGTTCGAAGCATGCACCTCATTCTAACGTACATTTTTAGATGGCTGATTCAATTTAATAAAGCTGTTCATTTGAGTTAAAAATACACTATATAAATTTTAAAAATTACTACTGTATTAAATATTAAGTCATACTGTCAAAATTACCTACTATAGCATATATCCCCCTAAAAATAATGCCCTTTCCGTCTCAAACATACCTCAAAACAGGCATGAAAATAGCTGTTTGCCCATTTCCCATGCCTTTTTCTTTTTCTTGGCATTTCCCATGCCTCAAAAGTCAAAGTAGAAATTATGCATGCTAATTTTAAGTGTGTGTTTGATTCGTTCCTTTTTCTAAAAAAAACATGGAACAGTGATATATGAGATAAACCGTATTAGCAGTATATATTTCGTATATTATACATATATAAACCTTGTATGTAATATAATATCGCAAATGTAAATACTGTATTAGCAGTATAAATAGAGTTTATTAATAGAATAATGAGTTATTAACAAAAATGGAAGCAAAAGATTAATATTCAGTAGCAAATACAAATCTCCTCCTTTTTCTAGGTACCATATTTATAAGGGAAAACTAGATAGATGTACCACAAAAAGAAACTATTTACCAGTAATAAGTCATTTTAGTCATGCTATAAAAAATAACTTTAAAAATTACTAATAACATACAATATTCAAAAAACCTAGGCAAAAAGATTTTTTTCCAATGGGTATTGCTAGAATTTGTTGAAAACACATAGATGAAGCAATATATAAAGTTTGAGGAAGATTGAATGTGAATTGGAATAGTTTGGAGTCAAAATTCGTTACCAATAATATATAATATTTATAAATAAAAAAAAAATTAGGCACAAAAGAATTTTCTTTTTAAAAGAAATTGGATGCGTTAGAAGTAGTCCAAGGAAGTTGTCTATATATTTTAAAGTCATTCGATGGAGATTTAAATTAGTTATGACCAAGAATTTCAACCGAAAACCGTAAAAGGAGTTCGTTTATGTATATATGTATATATATATTGTATAAGCACAATAGTAAAAAATATGTTGCGTATACTATTATATTAGGTGTATAAGAAGAAGATGATGATGATGTGAGAAATTCGCCAAATAGCTATAAATAATATATTAACTTTGAATAAAATAATATATATATGAGGTATTTACACACCCCTACATATTATTATATAATATTAGTATTATTTTACAAATAAATCCTATAAATAGAGCTTCATGGGTGCTTTTTCTTCCCTGAACCTCTTCTGAAATTTAATTCAAATCTACTTTAGCTCCTGTTTGGTCATATATTTTGGCAACTTACTTTTAATTTATTTTTTTGTTGAACAAATTATTTGTTCATAGAACATGACCAGTATTTCAAATTTTTTTAAAAAGTTCCAAAAATTGGTTTTACGTAGTTTTTGGATAAAATTATTTCTTCGAGAGGTGAATTACCCCGATTGACTAGCTAACATAGTAGTAGTACCTAAAAAATTATAATAAATTTAGAATATGTGTAGATTATAAAGATTCGAATAAGGTATGCCCTAATAACTCTTTTCTGTTGCCAAACATTGTTCAAATGATCGATGCTACAACCATACATGAGTTAATGAGATTTCTTGATGCGTATTTTGGGTATAACCAAATTAGGATGCACCCGTAGGATCAAAAAAATATATCATTTATCACTAATTCGGGCACATACTGTTATAATGTGATGTCTTTCGGGCTTAAAAATGCCGAAGCTACTTACCAGAGGCTCGTTAATAAAATATTTGAACACAAATTGGTAAAAATATTTATGTGTATATTGATGATATGTTGGTCAAGCCTTGTAATGCAGGAGATCATTTGAATCATCCCAAAGAAACATTTGCCATTCTGAAAAAATATAACATGAAGCTCAATTAGGAGAAATGCGCCTTCCGAATTGGTTCCGATAAGTTCCTGGAGCTTTTGGTATGTCAAAGAGGAATCATAGTAAAACTCGATAAAATAAAATCCATCGAGGATATCTCGGATCAATTGACAAGTGTGAAGAAGTACAGAGGTTGAGCAGCAGGCTGGCTACCCTAAGTAGGTTTATCTCGAGGTCTTCGTAGAAATGCCATCATTTCTTTTTGCTTTTGAAAAAGAAGAATAATTCCGTGATGAATCTGGAATGCCAACAAGCATTGAATGACTTGAAAAGATACATGCCTAACCCCTTTTTTTTGTCAAAATTGAAGAAAGGTGAACAACTGTTAATTTATTTGGTGGTTCCTAAAATAGTGGTAAGTGTTGTTCTGGTCCGAGGGGGGAAGGTACATATTTTCCTATTTATTATATTAGTAAAGTTTTATCGGGAGCAGAGACACGTTATACGTACCTTGAAAAGTCGTCCTAAGCTCTCATTGTCGCTTCTCGAAAGCTTAGGCCTTATTTTTAATTTCATCTCATAGCTATTGTGGTAACTTTTCCCTTGAGGAATGTCCTTCATAAGTCTGAATTATAGGGTCAATTGGCTAAATGTGCAGTTGAGGTTAGTGAATTCGACATTGAATACAAATCCAAGATCGCGATCGAGTCACAAGTTTTGGCTGACTTTGTGGCTGTCTTTAGTCTAGGACTGATGCATTTAGCTGCTAAAGAGGCAATGTTGGTATCAGGGACGTTATCAGGTATTTGGACCTTGTTTGCGAATGAAGCTTCTAATGTAAAAGGGTTCAATCTCGGGATAGTATTAATCACTCACTTAGGAGAAACCCTAAGACATGTCATTGGAAATGTGTCATTAACTAACAATAAAGCCGAGTACGAGGTTCTGGTTACAGGACTTGAATTAGCCCAGGGACTAGGCTCTGAGATAATTGAAATAAAGTGGGACTCCCAGCCGGTAGTGAACTAGGTGTACGTAATTTTTTAAACCAAGGAGGAGCGCATGCAATAATAATTGAATAAGGTTCAAGTATTACTTTTCTGGTTCAGGAAGTGGTCAATTATACACATTTCGGGGGAATAAAACGTGGAGATAGATGTTTTGGCCAATTTGGGGTCGTCCAAGAAAATGAAAAGGACTGATTTTGGTGCGGTCGTTCAACTACTGCATTCGATATTGGATGTGGACGGTATTGCGAAGTTAACTCAACCAACATAATTTGGGATAGGAGAAAATCGTTTATAGAGTATTTAAGGCACGGCAAATTGCCTGAAGATCCAAAAGCATTCCGGGCGCTACAGACTAAAGTAGCTCGTTATTGTCTTGTTGATGGTAAACTATACAGGAGATCTTTTCAAGGACCATGGCTCGGTGTTTAGGGACATCATAGGCTAACTAAGTGATGAGGAAATTTCACGAAGGATTGTGCGGGAACCACTCCAGTTCAGACTCATTGGTTCTCAAATTGATGAGGGCTAGCTACTACTAGCCCCAGATGGAGAAGACACAAAGACATTTGTATATAAATATGATAAATGTTAGCATCATGCACAGTTAGTGCATCAACCGGCGGAACTTCTGTATGCAGTGATATCATTATAGCTATTTATGAAATAGAAAATGGACATAGTTGGTCCCTTACCACAAAGACCTGGTAGGTAAAGTTTCTTTTGATTTTAATTGGCTATTTTACTAAATAGGTTAAAGCAGGTGCTTAAAAAAGATAGAAGAACCAGAAGTGATGAATTTCATATGGTATCACATCATATGTCGGTTTAGAATACCAAAAGAAATCACTTATGACAATGGGCCATAATTTATAGGTTCCAAAGTTATAAAGTTTTTTGGAAGGTTTGAAGATCAAACAGCATCTTCTCCGTACCATCCAAGTGCTCACGGAGAAGCATAGTCTACCAATAAGATAATAATTGAAAATCTCCAAAAGAAGTTAGAAGATACTAAAGGTAATGGGCCATATGAGCTACCTAGTGTGTTGTGGGCATATCGAACAACGGTGAAATCGAGCACATGTGAAATACCATTTTTACTTGTGTACGAGCGAAATCTTTAATTCCGATGGAGATTGAGGAGTCGAACACAAGGTATCCTGAGCGAACGAAGAGGCAAATAATGAAGCATAGCTGGATTTGCTTGAAGAACATCAAAATCTGGCGTATGTGAGGATGGTGTCTCAAAAGCAAAGAATGGAGAGATATTACAACCGCAGAGAAAATCTTCGATATTTTAAAGTTTAAGATTTAGTTTTGAGAAAGGTAACTTAAAGTACTCTAAAGGTTAATGTCGTGAAGCCGGGACCAACGTGGGATGGACCTTATTGAATTTTTGCTATTATAGGAAAAAGTTCGTATCAATTGGAGAATCAAAATAGAGTTAAATTGCCAAGCAGTTGGAATATGACCTGCCTCAAAAGGTTTTACAGCTGAAGATCCTTGTTGATTCTGAAAGTATGTGCTGCATTCTTTTTTCCTTCGTCCATTTTATGTTCCAATTGAGTTTTTTTGGCAAGGTTGTTAATGAGGCAATAATGTAAAGCATACTACAAAGAAATGGTCATCAGTGATAGCAAGATCTCCAATATTCGAATACTCATACTTAGAATCCGAACACTAGGGGAAGGACTATTACATACTAAGGCACTAAATGTCACGGTCCAATTTCTCCTATAGTCCACGATGCGCCCAACGTTACCGCTAGGCAAGCCTATAGTGAACTAACTTTATGATCCTTTCTTTTAAAGATTTAAAATAATTGATTTTTAGTTATGCATAAATAAGAAGTAAGAGTTTAACAAAAATGAGAGATTAAGACTTTTAAAGCAAGTGAGATAAGTAAAATAACCCAAAAACCATCAAGTATCTACTTACATGAATCACCAAGACCTGGTGTCACAAGTTTATGAGCAACTAGTAGAATCTACAAAAGAGTACTACACTACTGTCTGAAGTGAAATAGATAGAAAATACAAGAAAAAGAAAAAATTCGGCTACTATAGAACGGGATCAGAAGAGCAGCTCACCGCAAAGTTTCGAAAATCAAGGATGTGCGCCGGACTGATATCCAGATGCACCTGCCTCAAATCCTGCTCATTTAGTGCAGAAGTATAGCGTGAGTACATAACAATATGTACCAGTAAGTATCTAGTCTAACCTCGAAGAAGTAGTGACGAGGGGTCGACTTCGGCACTTACTATGGTCTAACAATAAAGTGTCAAAATTATAACTAAGCATGGATTACATAAATATAGCTGAAAAATCAATAACCAGAAATAATACACAATCCTTTTATTAATAGTAAATCCCAAATTTATTTCCATCATTTAACAATTTATATATCAAGCCAATGAAGCAATATCAATGATAGTTGGTTTCAAAGATTTATTATGCGCAATTTATGCCGAGGTTTTACAGCACGATCCAACATAAAATTATTTAAATTGTGCATTGCCAAAGGTTGAACGACATGAACCATAGAGCATCTATCTGCTATCGAGGCATTCGGCCCGCTCCACGAAAAGAGAAAAATACTTTTTAACAGTCGATTCAAGATTTATTAAGAGACTAATATTTAAAGAAACACCAATTCTCAATAACAGTCAAGTGACCCGTCCAAGAATTCAAGTAAATAAAATTTAAACTTTACAATTCCTTTATCGAGTTCCAACATGACTTAAGTAATTAAGTTAACAAGTAGGATGCAAACATCGTAAGTATAACATTGTATGGGTCTTAGACTACCCGGACATAAGCATAATTAGTAGCTACATACGGACTCTCATCACATCATGCGTACGTAGCCCCCACAAATTTTAATTCCCTCTTATAATGTTAGAAAAGAGACTTACCTCGTCTCAAAGCCTACTTTTTGGTCCAAAATTGTGCTTTAAACCCTCAACTCAGCGCCAAACGACTCGTAACTAGTCAAATGTTATATAAAATAGTCAATACATGTTCAAAAGTTCATATCGTAACTATCAAAGAGATTTCCAAACCCTATTTGAATAATCCCTAAAATTCACCCCCGGGACCATGTGCCCGCATTCCAAAAATATTTGAAGAAAGTTGTTACCCATAACCTCAACAACAACAACAATAACAATCCAGTATAATCCCACTAGTGGGGTTTGAGAAGGATAATATGTACGCAGAACTTACCCCTACCCCGAAGGAGTAGAGAGGCTGTTTTCGAAATATCCCCGGCCCAAGAAAATAAAAAGACAAAAGGATACAATATTAGTATCACCACAAAAATTATATGAAAAATAGAAACAACATGAAATCTAGAAGAAAGATGCAAAGCAAAAATGACAGCTAATAAATAGGTCCTGCACTGAAAATTGAAATTGTAAGACACAACATTGCCACTAGCTATCTTAGACAAAAACCCTACCATACTAGTCTCACAATGGTACAAAGTTAGTCAAGACCCAATAACCTCCTAACCTACAACCCTAATACTCGACCTCCACATCTTTCTATCAAGTGTCAGGTCCTCGAAAATATGAAGCTTGCCATATCCTGCCTTATCACCTCTCCCAAATACTTCTTATGCTGCCCTCTACCTCTTCTCGTGCCCTCATAACCAGTCGCTCACACCTCCTTACGGGAGAATCTAGGCTTCCCCTCTGAACATGCTCGAACCATCTTAGTCTTTCTTCCCCCATCTTGTCATCAATGGGAGCCACGTGCACCTTCTCCCGAATATCATCATTCCTAATATTATCTATCCTAGTGTGCCCGCACATCCACCTCAACATCCTCATTTCTACTACTTTCATCTTCTGGATATGTGAATTCTTAACAGGCCAACACTTAACCCCATACATCATGGCCGATATAACTACCACTTTATAGAACTTACCTTTGAGTATTGACGACGCTCTCTTATCACAGAGGACTCCAGATGCTAACCTCCATTTCATCCATCCTACCCCAATATGGTGTGTGACATCCTCATCGATCTCCCTTCCCCCGGATAACCCACCCAAGGTACTTGAAGCTGCCTCTATTTGGGATGACCTGTGATTCAAGCCTCACATTCAAACCACTTCCCCCAGCTCAGCACTGAACTTACACTCCAGGTATTCCGTCTTTGTCCTGCTCAGCTTGAAACCCTTAGACTCAAGAGCTTGTCTCTAAACCTCCAGCCTCTCGTTAACACCGGCTCGCGACTCATCAATCAGAACTATGTCATTGGCAAATAGCATGCACCATAGAACCTCCCCTTGAATATGGTGTGTTAATGCGTCCATCACCAGGGCGAATAAGAACGGATTGAGCGTAGAACCTTGGTGCAACCCCATTACAACTGGAAAATGCTCAGATTCGCCTCCTATTGTCCTAATCCAAGTCTTATCCCCATCATACATGTCCTTAAATGCCATAATATAGGGAACCGACACATCTTTTGCCTCCAAGAATCTCCAGAGAACTTCTCTAGGAACCTTGTCATACGCTTTCTCTACGTCAATAAACACCATATGCAGATCCTTCTTCCTCAATCTGTACAGTTCCACCATCCTCCTAACAAGGTGTATAGCTTCTATATTAGAACGACCCGGCATGAACCTGAACTGGTTGTCGAATACAGACACTGTCATCCTCACCCTCGCTTCAATCACCCTCTCCCACACTTTCATGGTATGACTCAGTAATTTGATACCTCTATAATTGTTACAACTCTGGATATCACCTTTGTTCTTATACAATGGAACCACCTTACTCCATCTTTACTCATCCGGCATCCTCTTCGCCCTAAAAATAAGATTAAACAACGCAGTCAACCACTCCAAACCTGCTCTTCCCACACACTTCCAAAATTCCACCGGAATCTCGTCCGACCTGATCGCTCTGCCCCTACTCATCTTACACATAGTCCCACGACCTCCTCAACCTTGGTACTTCTGTAGTACCTAAAGTCATGGTGATTCTCGGAATGCTCCAATTCGCCTAGCACAATATCTCGATCCCCTTCTTCATTCAGAAGTTTATAAAAGTAAGTCTGCCATCTCCTCTTAATCTAGGCATCTTCCATCAATACTCTACCATCTCTGTCATACCTCACTTGGTCCAAATCCCGAGCCTTCTTCTATCTCAACTTGGCTAGCCGGAATAACTTCTTCTCCCCACCTTTTTCCTCTAGTTCCTCGGACATACAACCATAATTTGTTGTCTTAGCCTCTGTGACCGCCAGCTTAGCTTCCTTCCTAGCTACCTTATACCTCTCCATGCACGCTCGCCTTTCCTCCTTACATATGCTCCTCACTAACTTTAGGTACCCCGCCTTCTTCGCTTCCACTTTACCTTGGACCACTTCATTCCACAACCAGTCTCCTTTGTGCCGACCAGAGTCGCCCGTCGGGACCCCTAACACCTCTCTCGCAGCCTCCCTTATATAATATGTTGTCGCTGACCACATAGTGCTCGCATCACCACTACTTCTCCAAGCTCCTATAGCCGACAACTACCCCTCTAATTCTTGGTCTTTATCCTTAGTTAAGGCTCCCCACCTGATTCTCGATCTTCCTAGAGCATACCTTTTCATCCTCTTTAACATAATACCAACGTCCATCACCAAGAGCCTATGCTGCATCGCGAGTATCTCACTTGGAATCACCTTGCAATACTTGCACATCCCTCTGTCATACTTCCTGAGGAGGATATAACCAATCTAAGTCAAACCTTATGAACTCAAATATATAGTTTTCACTAAATTCCATAACAAATTTCGTGGTTAAATCCTATTTTTATCAAAACCCTAGGTTTTAGCCTAAACCCATAATTTTCACTAATTTACATGTTATAATCTACCCATAAACTATGTATTTAACTCACATTCGTCAGAAATCACTTACCTCAATTAGTTGATGAAATCCCTCTCGAACAAGCTCAAAAATCGCTCCAAAAAGTGTAAGAAATGAGCAAAAATACATGACTCCCATTTTAAAAGGGCCATACTATCTCCAGCGATTCTGCACTTGCAGTCGTAGGGCCACACCTGCAGCATCGCTTATGCGGACCAAAGTCCGCTTCTACGGAAGTGCCTAAGGTTGGTTAGCTGCTTTTCTGCTGATGGGATCCAGCTTCTGTGGAGAGTGGGGCGCACCTGCGATTCCTGGGCTACCCTTCCTAGGCCGCTTATATGAGTCCTTGCTCATTTCTGCGAGCTTGCACCTGCGGCTATCCCTCTGCAGGTGCAATTACACCAAAAGCTGAAAGCTTCAGCTGATGCTCCAAGTCAAACTTTGTCTGAGCCTCGTCCGATTAATACCCGGAGCACTTAAGGCCCCGCCAAAACGTACCAACAAGTTTGAAATCATAAAACGGACTTGATCGAACTCCTGGAACACACAAAACAATATTAAAACTAGGAATCATACCCCAAACCAATTGAATTATAATATGAACTTCAAGTTTCTTCAATTTACTCCCGACGTGCCAAAACGTACTTAAACTACTCAGAATGATACCAAATTTTGCGTACAAGTCCTAAATGACATTGCGGAACTATTTCCAATCTCAAAATCCCAATTGGACCTTGATAACACCAAAACCTACTCCAAACCAAATTTAAAGAACTTTAAAAACCTTTAAAGAGCCAACTTTAACAATTAAGCGCCGAAATATTCCCAGGTCATCCAAAACTCGATCCGAACATACGCCCAAGTTTGAAATCATCATACAAACCTATTGGAATCATTAAATCCCGATTTTGAGGTCAAACATTGACCAAAATCAAACTTACCCTTTTTAGGCAACCTTAAGGAACTAAGTGTTCTAATTTTAACCTGAACTCTTTCAAATCTCGAACTAACCATCCCCGCAAGTTATAAAACAGTAAGAGCACATATGAGGAGCCTTATTTAGGGAAACAAGATTCTAGAAAGTAAAATAACCGGTCGGGTTGTTACACTAAAAGTGTTACAAAGATCGGGAACTATTAGAACAGGGATCCATGTCTTATCAGGACGGGGGACTTCATAATCACCCCATAAATATAAGTTATACAAGTTAGCCATATGGATTGTAAACTTTATTTACTTAAGCAAATGAATGTTTATGTAAATTTACTTTTAAAGGTGGAATGAATAAATCAAAGTCCTTTTATTTTTATCTTATTTCTTGTTCAAATGCTAAGTTAATTTATTTTTCGTTTGAAAGTTAGTTAAAATTTCAAATGTTTATGCCACAATGAATATGGCACATCCTCTTCAAGAGCATCGTAAATATTAGGGCTCTCTCTTATGAAACTCTCATAGTCAAATGGTAGATTCTTGAAGTATAAATGCCCGGGATAAAAAACTATTGGATATAAAAAGAATTCCCAAGCTTTGTTAGTTAAATAAAAAGGAATATTTCTTCCACAAAACTTAAGCAAATTTTTTTTCATTTCTTATGGAAAACTCAATGAGAAGTTTTGTCATAGTTACAAAGAAAAAGAGAAATATATACCTCAACTATTTTTGCTACCAAAGCCCAAAGGGAGAGAAGAGTCTTCATTTTCCTTTTCAGGAGAAGGTTGTTCCATTTCTGGTGCGAGTCCTACATCCTTATCTTCTTCTTTTTCAGCTTCATCTTCGTATCCCGAGTACTCAAATCTAGTGTTCAAAGAATCAAAAGCAACTGGCCGAGAAGGGAGGTTCTCGAGAACATTTTTATCCAATCCACGAACCTCGGCAATGCAATCATCAATATTTGTAATATCTTCTTTGGCCTACTCCAAAGTCTTCCTCCTCATGTTATAAATGGCATATGTTATTGGAGTTTAGCTTGGAGTTTCTCAAATTTTTATTGGAACTTGTCATTTTCGGCTTTCACAATATTGATCTTGGAATCAAGTTCAGCATTGGTTGTCACATGAAGCTTGTTTTGCTCCATGACCATTTTGAGCCTTTCTTCCATTTTGGCTCTCTTCTCCTCGACAACATTAGCCTCTTCAATTTTCAAACATAAGTTTGCTTCCAAGTTGTTGACTTGATCCATAAAAGCAGACTCACGCTCGCTTGTCGTAGTTACGACATCATGAAGTTTAGCCCCCTTGGCCTTCGCCTCTTTAAGATCTTTATGTAATTGAGTAGCTTCTTGGCTATGGAATAATCTATCATGCTCAAATTTCTCTAATCGAGCTTCAAGCTCGCCCATTTGAGAAATTGTTGCGTCTAGCAACAGGAGGCACTCGACAAGTTGATTCTGCTCGGCTAAAAGTTGATTTTATTCCGCAGTAAGTTTCTCTTTATCCAAAATTAACCTTTATAGGCCCTTAGAATCAAGGAGGTTAGCCTAAAAAGGTTAAAAACAAATAAAAGGGAAGATAAGAAGGTTATATAAATACCTGATCCAAACAGTGCATGTTGTTGTTTATCAGGCACTTATCAGAAAGAGAGTCCATTCTTTCTCCAATATTTTCCGTGGCCAGTGACTTCAGGTAATTGGAACATCTTTTATCTGTTCGGATGGGGCCAGTAGAGAGGTAACAGTTGGTGTAGAATGAGATGCGGTTGCATCTGGCTCAAAAGTTGATGGAAAAGGAATGTCAGGGGTAGAACTCCTTTGACCAGAAGGAACAATAGGCATTCGAAAACGAGATGCAACTCTTTCAACCAATCCTATTTCTGTGAATAGTCCTTGAACTTCTTCCGATTGTGAAGTTTGAAGCTCAACAAGATGAGCATCTCGCTGAACTGATGAAGATCTTTTTCTTCTTTGAAGAGGAACTAGTTCATCCTCGGTTCCTTCATCAATAAGGACAACAAAGCCTTCTCCTGAGTCCCAGCCGATAAGGTACATTTTCTCTTTAATTTCTTGTCTTTGGGTTGGTTACTCTGGAGGAGGCGCCTTCACCGGAAGTGAGACTGGCTTCACGAGCTCTCTTCCAATCAAAGACATTTTGCAATGCTCGTTGGGCTTCCTCTGGTTCATCAAGATGGCAGGACAAATGAAAGATCCTTTTGGAACACCTATGTATTGCGAAAAAGAGTCAGTTAATTGATTCTAAGTCATGTTGAAAGATTGAAAGAAGGAAGGAAGAACTTTTACTTACCATGGTTTTTGTTTTTTCAATTAACTTCGGAAGCCATTTATCTACACCTATGAGATTCTGTGTAGATATGTCCAAAATTTTCTGTACCCATTGGGCTAGGTTCTTAACCTATGGTGGTTCCCAATGAGTAGCTGAAATGAGGAAAATACAAAGTTAACGAAAGAGGAAAGTCTTTTTAAACATAAAAAGGAAAAGATATCCAGAAAAAGTTCCATCATTCGGTAATAACAGGTGTTGTTGGAAGAATATCCTTGGTAACGATTACAATAAATCATTCCATCCAGCCACGATCATTGTCATTATCAACACTGGTAAGGAGGGCGTGGTGGCCACATTTTCTGAGCTTTCGCACACCCCAACAGAAGATCTTTAGAGAGTAGAGGTTGATCATGTGTGTGAGAGTTAGGGAGGCAAGCCACCGTAGGCTATATTAATGGACCTACTTGAGCCAAGCAAATTTGGTAACAATTGCTGAATTCTAAAATTATAGGGTCAATTT
Organism: Nicotiana glauca; assembly: GCA_026770625.1. Classification (NCBI taxonomy): domain Eukaryota; kingdom Viridiplantae; phylum Streptophyta; class Magnoliopsida; order Solanales; family Solanaceae; genus Nicotiana; species Nicotiana glauca. The sequence continues at coordinate 84,757 of MU745928.1, forward strand.
CTTTACCCAATCCCGAAGGTAATGGGTATGTGTAAACATATATGAACCTTGGTAAGGTGACCCTTTCCACCTTATTAGGGGCGAAGATTTAGATATCTTTCCGATTATAAATTTTCTTCAAGAGGAGAATGCTAGCAAGACTTATGGAAGAAGTGTACCTACGAACATACTAGTGTATGTCGCTTTTGGGATTAATAGATTATTTTTGGACTTGAAGATCCATTTGGGAGTTGAGTTGGAGAAGAATAATGGTATTAGCGATAGGAGGTCCAGATCCAACATCGACCTCCTCTGCTTTGTTCTTCTTAGGGCCTCCACTAAAGAGAAGGATAGAGCTTTCGAGAACAGCCGTGTTAGACATGTTGGTAAGAAATTTAAGTAGGGAGATTTTACTGAGAAAGGTGAATTTTGCAATAGGGTTGTAAGGAAATTCAAAGAAGAAGAAGATTTGTAAAAGTGAAGGGTAAAAGTTATAAATAGTGGAGAAGTTTATAGACGGCAAAATTCTTGGTCATGATTACCTCGAAAAGTGGAAAAAATATTTACTGAATCATGTGATAACACGTGTTTGAGTCACTAAATGCAAGAAGGCATGCGTCCTTTGAGGTAAAATAGCTTATGGTTGAGATGAAGGAACAGGTGGAGAAAATTAGGGAAGTCACTAAGGAGACAGGTACATATGTGGCTAAGATCAAAATGGATATAGTAGCAACGCGGAGACGAGGAACCAAGGCTCTCAATTCCGTGACTAAAAAAATGGATAAGCTAGTCAAAGATGTCAAGAATTCCTATGACTCTTTCTGCACCAAAGTGATCAACACGCTCAAGTACTTTCTAGGAAGAAACCAATGTGTATTCGTGTGATGGTTCAAAAATAATAATTTTTTATTTCCCTTTTTTTGGCTTGCTTATTGGTAGTCTTTATAAACTTTCTTTTGCTTGGGTCTGTATAAATTCCAAGAATTCGTTAATATTGCTCTTGCAGATATTGAAAGATTTCTAAATGAACTCAGAAAGATTCAAAGAGAAAAGAAAGAATGGCTCCGAAGCTAGAAGTTTGTGAAATTGAATGTGATATGCTACATGAAGAAGTAAATGAACTTCAACTTCAATTGAATGGATTGCAAAAACCCACTAGTCATAATTCAGTCAAATCAAATTAGACTGTTCGTGACAAACAGAAGAAATCTCATGGGTGTTCCTTTTGTGGTAAAAATGGGCATAATACTAACCATTGTAGGAACATAATCAAGGAACAAAAAGATTCTGAAAATAGTCCATCTTGTTTTTATTGTGGTAAAAAGTGTCACACCTCAAATCGCTGCAGATTTAAGGATAACAGAAGATGGGTTTGGCGACCAAAATCTTCAAACCAAACTAACACTCAGCATTCTAATCTTTCAAGACCTAAGCAAACTTTGGTACCTAAAAACAAGTAATTTGTTTTGTAGGAACACCGCAAGAAGAATCGAAAAGAAAAATGGTATCTCGACAGCGCATGTTCCAGACATATGACTGGTGACAAATAATTGTTCAAGACAGTCACTAAACTAGATGGAGTAACAGTCACATTTGGAGACAAATCCAAAGGAAATGTAAATGGTGTTGGAAAAGTTCCTCTAAGCCTCACATGTGACGTAGATGAAGTCTACCTAGTTGATGAACTCGGCTACAATCTTCTCAGCATTAGTCAACTATTTGACAATGACTATGAGGTTCATTTTAAGAAATATGGTTGGTTCATAGAAGATGAATCAGGTAAAGTCATTCTTTTAGGTAATAGAGATAGAAATGTCTATACTATTAGCAACCTAGATAATCTTGGGAATCAAATATGTATTGCTTTTATAGTTGATGATATCTGGGTCTGGCATAGAAAACTTGGTCATGCCAGCATGCATACTATTCAAAAGCTTTCTAAATACGATTTTGTCACTAGACTTCCAAAACTAGATTTTTCAAAGGATCATATTTGTGATGCATGTCAACTGGGAAAACAAACTCGCTCATCTTTTAAAATCAAGAATTTTGTTTCCATCTCAAAACCTCTTCAACTATTGCATATGGGTTTATTTGGTCCAACTAGAACTGCTAGCATAGGTGGTAGAAAATATACTTTTATTATTGTGGATGATTTCTCTAGATTTACCTGGGTTAGGTTTTTGAGTCATAAACACGATGCACTAAACAAAATTTAAAGTTTTCTGCAGGAAGGTTCAATGAGAAAAGGGTTACTACATCTTTTCTATCAGAAGTGATTATGGAGGAGAATTTGAAAATAGAGCTTAAGAAAACTTTTGCAACGATCAAAGAATCTCTCACAAATCCTCTTCACTAAGATCTTCGCAACAAATTGGAGTGGTAGAGCATAAAAATAGAACCCTACAGGACATGGCAAGAACCATCATAGGGAAAAATTCCCTACCACGTCATTTCTGGGCAGAAGCGATAAGAACAACATGTCATATTATCAACAGGTGTCTGATTCGACCAATGTTCAAAAAGACACCGTATGTACTAAGGAATGGTAAGAAACCCAATATTAGCGATTTTTAACCTTTTGGGTGCAAATGTTTCATTCACAATAATGGAAAGGATAATTTGGGTAAGTTCCATCCTAAAAGTGATGAAGGTATATTGCTTGGTTACTCTCCTTCTAGTAGAGCATATAGAGTTTATAATAAGAGAATGCGATGCATTGAAGAATCAATTCATGTTGTTTTTGTTGATACTAACCCTTGTCCAAGGAGTGAAAAACTTCCTGAAGTTAAGGAAATTCATTTTGTCCCTAAATCTATCATTACAGGAAAGTATCATCAAAATGAGTCAGCATATCAGCAAACTCAACCAGCTGAATAGTCTGTAGAAATTTACGAACCATCTCAAACAGATCAGTCGACTAATGTAGAAATAGATCCTCCTTCAAACACACCAAATGAATAGCAAAGAGAAACTGGCTATCCTCATAAATTTATCAGAGGATATCCACAGGAAGGAATCACTACAAGAAGATCTCAGAAGAACAAATCTCATGTGGCTCTTATTTCTCAACTTGAGCCAAAGAAAATCAATGAAGCTTTGAAAGATGCACACTGGATAAGTGCTATGAAAAAGGAACTAGATCAATTTTAAAGAAACAAAGTATGTGAATTGGTTCCAAGACCTTCAAACTCCTCAACCATTGGAACTAAATGGGTATTCAAAAACAAATTGAATGAATCTGGTCAAGTGGTTCGAAATGAAGCAAGAATAGTTTCTCAAGGATACTCTCAGCAAGAAGGAATCAACTATGACGAAACCTTTGCCCTGTAGAAAGACTTTAGTCCATTCGAATATTACTTGCTTTTTCTGCTCACAAAGGTTTCAAGCTGTTTCAAATGGAAATTAAAAGTGCATTCCTAAATGGCTACATCTCTGTAGAAATATATGTAAAGCAACCATCATGATTTGGAAATGTCAGCTTTCCTGATCATGTATACAAGCTGATTAAAGCTTTGTATGGTCTCAAACAAACTCCGCGTGCCTGGTATGAAAGGTTAAGTTCTTTTCTCTTAAATCGAGGGTTCAAAAGAGGTAATATCGATACAACACTTTTTATTAAGCATTCTAGATCAAGTAATTTTATTACTCAAAATTATGTTGATGACATTATTTTTTGTAGTCCTAACTCGGCTTTATGTGAAGATGTTCATTCCATGAAAGGAGAATTCAAAATGAGCATGATGGAATAATTGACATTCTTTCTCGGACTTCAAATCAAACAGTCTCCAAAAGGAATTTTTATTAGCCAAACCAAGTACACAAATGAGCTTATAAAAAAGTTTGGAATGAAAAAGCAAAGTCAATCGGCACTCTCAATGAGTCCAGAAACAATACTCGATGAAGACAACAATGGAGAAAAGGTTGATGAAACCATGTATAGAGGGATGATTGGATCCCTATTGTATCTCACTACTAGTCGACCAGATATTATATTCAGTGTATGCAAATGTGCAAGATTTCAGTCGGCTCCTAAGGAATAACATATCACTGCTGTTAAACGAATTATTAGATATCTAATTGGTACTTCTAATCTAGGATTATGATATGATCATTCTAACAATTTTGCATTAAAACATTTTTCAGATGCAGATTTTGCAGGTGACAAGATTGATAGAAAAAGTACTAGTGGCGCGTGTCAACTCTTGGAAAATGCATTAGTATCTTGGCATAGCAAGAAACAAAATTGTATTGTCCTATCAACGACTGAAGCGGAATATTCAGTTGTCGGAAGTTGTTGTACACAAGTTCTATGGATTATGCATCAACTTCTCGACTATGATTTATCTTTTACTTCTACTTCTATATTTTTGTGATAATACTAGTGCCATTTGCTTATCAAAGAATTCTATGCATCATTCTAGAGCAAAGCATATAGAAATTAAGCATCATTTTATCTGTGATCATGTCGCTAAAGGTGATATTATATTAGAATTTATTAGTACTGATTCTCAACTTGCCGATATTTTAACAAAACCACTTATGGAAGAAATATTTTGTTTTCTTAGGAAAAAGATTGGTATTTTTCAAAATTTGTAAATCAAATCCTTTTTGCCGTATTTTAAAATATTTTATTTCCTTAAGTATGTTTGGCTTAATTAATTTTTGTATAGGTGTAGTAATTGCTTCTTCATCAGTACCGCCGATCGGTCACTTCAGAAGCATCACTTCCTTTTGAACCTACCTTTTCCTTTAACCAAGGTTACCCTTCATTATTTCAAAAGCATCGATAAAACCCCTTTCATCTTTGTTACTCTCTTCATTCTTATCAAACAAACCCTCTCACCATGGCCGAAAGAAATTCCTCTTCCTCCACTGTAACCAGACAAAGCCAAAGGTTTCAAAAAACCCTCAACCCTAAAGAACTTGTAGATTTTGAGTCGTCTATTGACTCAGATTTTCTCAAAACGGATAATGAGATTAGTGAATCCTTTGAAAATCCTCCCATTAGTCAGAAAATGGAGGAAAAAGGCCTATGGAGCAAACCCCCAAAAAGGTTGCATGCAAGAAAGTAAAGGTAGAGAACACTAAATTCGGACGTGAGGACAAGTTGATCTTTTATGGCCCGAGTGAAAAAGCAAGGTTTGAGTCCTACAAGTCAAAATTTATGGCTTATGGGCTCTCTGTAAGTCTTTCTCTCATGAAATTTTTTTACACTGTGATGTGACTTCTATATTTAAAAATCAACATCTTTTTTCTCTATTCAACACTGTTGGTAACTTTGTCTATGAGGAACCTGTGAGGATATGTTTTATGCAAACCTTTTTGTGAATGACAAAGATGACCTGGAATCTATGGTGTTAGGCACTAGAATTGTTCTAGAGTCTTATCAATTTGAAAAGGTTTTCTCTACTAAGTTCAGTGGGTTTGATGTTTTTGTGCAAAATTCTTGGCCCAAAGATTTTGAAGTATCCTTTGAAGAAGTCAAAGTCTTTTTATCTGATAACTCCCCCTGATATTGGCCCCAAGAACCTAAAGTTTGAACATCGTGTCTTGGCCCACATGATTGCTACCACATTATTCCCCAGAACTAGGTCCCTTAGTTCTTTATCCACTATAGATGTCTTTGTCCTTTAATGTCTTATTAATAATAAAAGACTGGATTAGTTTGTATGGATTCGCCAATACATGCTTGAAAGTATTAGGGACATATCTTACTCTGTTGCTTGTTTACCATATGGTCTGCTCATCTTACACATCCTCGAACTTATGAAGGTAGATTTGGCAGCCTTTACAACCAAGCATATTACTAGCACTTATGATAAGACACCTTTTTCAATGATGGGGTACACCTTGGGTGATGATGGATGGGTTAAACACGCTAAATTTGAAAGTATTCCAGTGCCAGTTGAAGTTGAAACTGAACAACTAGCATCTCAGTCGATTGCCTCGCAAAATCTTCAGAAAATCTTCAGCCAATGCAGAAATATTTTGATGAGGTAAAACACCTTGTGGTTGAAGTGAAGGAACATGTGGAGAAAATCAGGGAAGTCACTAAGGAGACAGGTACATATATTGCTAAGCTCAGAATGGATATAGGAGCTACACGGAGACAAGGAACCAAGGCTTTCAATTCTATGACTGAAAAAATGGATAAGCTAATCAAAGATGTCAAGAGTTCCTATGACTATTTCCGCACCAAAGTGATCAACACCCTCAAGTACTTCCTGAGAAGAAACTAATGTGTATTCGTGTGATGGTTCAAAAATAATATTTTCTATTTTCCTTTTTTTTATTACTTGCTGGTAGTCTTTATAAACTTTCTTTTGCTTAGTCAGTATAACTTATGCCTCTGCTAAAGAAATTACGTTTATTGCACTATTTAGCTAGTTATTATGTACATTACTTCCTATATTACTTTTGCTTATGTTGTTTTGTTTTCCTTTTTGGTTGATGTCAAAGGGGGAGAACATATAAGAGAAGTAAACATGTTTGAGCAGTAATTCAACTTCTCAGGAGGAGCAAGCATCAAGTCAGGGGAGCAACCTCTCAAGGTAAATTCAACCTCTCGGGGCAAGCATCAAGTCAGAAAAAGGGAAGCTTCATAATTGATGTTTATAGTCTTTATCAATGTTTATTCTCTCTTGATTGTCATCATAAAAAATGGGGAGATTGTTAAGTTAAATCCAAGGTTATAATGATGACAATGTTCAATTATTCTATTTCGCAGGAATCATCAAAAGGAAAGAAAAGCAATGAGAAGCTATCTAAAGATGTGATTGCTAAATCAATAGACCTACAAAAGGAATCAAAAGCCTGCAGATCTATTCAGACTCAATCAAGTAAATCAGATTACCAATCAAGAAGTTATTTCCGTATTCAGTTTCCTTAAATAAAGCTCAATCAAAGGATTGATTGCCTCAGAAATAAAAGTTGTGACACGCAAAGTCACGATCGAATCCGGTCTTTCCCAAAGAGCAGGATTCGAAGAGGCACCCGTTGGGTCAAATTCTTTTAAAGATCTCGTGCCTTTATTTCTGGTCAAGACTCAACGGATCTTTTCCTCCCCTATAAGAAGGCTACTAAGTTCAATTGGAAGACTTGTGCAACTACATACATTGTTTTCTAAGTCTCTCTACTTCTTAGCCTAAACGCCGTAATCCGAAGTTTATCAATCTCTCAAAAGATAGGAAGAGTTAGAACACAAAAGAGAGTTGTGTCATTATTAGAGATTCATTGTTGTTGTACTTCGTTGGTGGTGAATGAATCAAAACTATCCCTATTGTAATAATTTCTAAATCTAAAAAGAACCCTTGTGACCCAAGGGAAACTAGATGCAAGTACCACACTGGTACCGAACGAGTATAAAATTGGTGTGTGTCATTCTCTTTCTATTTAATGTTATTTTACTTCTGCTCTCGATCTAGTCAAGTAAAATCATCGTTAGTTGACTAATTTTTTAATAGACCACAATTCACCCCCTCCCTTGTACTTTTAATTGGTATCAGAGCAAGGCTCACAAACTTTGCTTAACAGCTAGTGAGGAAAAGATCATGGGATCAAACACAGTCGTTGGTGCACTATTTCAAGAGGGATCTTCTCAAGTTCGACCACCATACTTCAATGGACAATACTTCCTTCATTGGAAGGTTCATTTGGAAACATATACCATGTCTTATGATATCAAAGTTTGGCGAGTGATATAAAAGGAAAATCTTCTAATTTCTCCAAGGAAAAACGAAAATGGTCATGTAATAGTATCCATTGATCCACTTGACTTAGATGAATACACTAATGAGCAAGTTGTTGTCATAACTGTAAATGCCAAAACAAAAAATATGTTGTGCAATGCTATCAGTGGTGAATAATATGAAAAGATATCAAGTTGTGAAACTGCTAAGGAGATGTGAGAATATGCTGAAGAAATGTTCTCCGGGTTCAGCAAAATTCTTAGAGATCTGAAATCCTTTGGTAGAACAATAAAAAGCGAAGAATAAGTGTGAGCACATGATTTTTGCCTTATACGAATTACTCCCATAAATTCAAGAAAAATAACTCCACCATTTTTTACAATTTTATAAGATTTTGTGGAAAATTGTGCTAATTATTTGTATTTTTCTGTGCATGTTTATTTTTATTAAAAATCATGAAAAAATCCAAAAATACCATGCATTGCATTTAGGTTATTTATTATATTAGTCAATTATTTGATTTATTAAAATTGAAAATTGAAAATTTGTTCACTTTTACATTTTAGCCTTTTTTATTACTAATTTTTTCTTTTAATCTAGGAGTAACTAATTTTTATAAATACTATAGTTAGACAATTAGTTTAATGTTACAACTTAGATTAATTTGGGAATTTAATTTAGGATTTTTAATTAACAAAAAGAAAAGAAAAAAGGAAAAGAAATTGAGGTAGGAAAGGAGCCTATAATTAAAAACGAAATTGGGCCAATTTCATTTTTTCTGAAGCCAAATCCCTCAATGCCCCACCCCTCTCTTCACTTAAACCCGCCAGCCCAAATCCCACGCCCCAACCCGCCTGGCTGACCCGTCCCATTCCCAAAATATATAACCCCTATTATAACATTTTCCCCAAACAAAACCCTAAACTTAGAGACCCCAAAGAGGCGCCCAACCCCTATCCCCGATTCTGCTCGATCAAACTCGCACAACTCGTCTGAGTTTTTAGACGAGTTCTTCCCTATCCCAACGGACATGGTCTCTCTTCCTCTCTCTCCAACATGGCATAACCATCTTTAACGGAATATTTTCAGCTTTGTTGCCATTCCCACGCGCTCTTGATCTCTTGGGATGAATTTCTGTTAAATGGGAGCGGTTGGATGTGAGAAATCACATCCACGCCTTCCATTTGTCAAGATTTCGTTCTATGTGAGATTGGGGGTTGTTTTTTTTCGGATTTGGGGATAAGATTTGGGGATTTCTTGGAGAGGAGGGCATGAAGCTTCGAGAATATTTATATAAGGTGAGGATTTTTCTTTAAAAAGGGGGTTCCAAAATTGGTGTGGGATTTTAAAAGATTTTAGGGTTCTTCTTGAATTCTAGAAAAAAAATTCGGAGTTTGGGATTTAGAGACGAAAGTTTGAAAAAATCATTTAGTTTTCCTTTTTGGTTTTTGCGTTTTCAGTTTCGATTCCGGAGAAGAAGGTGTAGAAAATTTCAGTTTCATTTGCTTTGTTCTTAGTTCTGTTTCAAAAGTCTGGAAAAATCGGAAAAAAACTTTTTCATTATCCCTCATTGATTTCCTTCAAAATGGAGATGGACTGAGCTGAGATCGAGTTGACCGTTCGAGTTCGTAGTTCTTGCATCCTGACACATTGTAGCTGTTGTTTTCTTGAGTTTTTTATTATCGAGTTCACTTGTATTGGGTTCAAGGAAGAATTAATCTAAGTTATTTTTGCAACTCAGTGCATTTCTTGTCCTCTTCTTTATTGCTCGTGATTCTGTGTTTGTGTATGTTTATATTCCATCATGGTCTGGTTTGAATCTTGAAGCTCAATGTCTGTTTCTTCTAGTCAGTTCTAAGCTCGTTTGGGCTTGGTTCAGGCCCATTTATGCTATTTGAATTGAAAGCACTCCCAAGATGATAGAGTATGCTGGAATTTCGAGTTCAGTAAGATTGAAACTGAAGTTAACTTTTGGTTTTGATTTGAGTCTATTTGGTTTTGATCTTTAATTTATGGTTGAGTAAATCTTCCTAGCCTTAAAGGCAGTAATGGTGCTTTGGATTTCTCTGATAGTTCAAGCAACAAGTATTTTCTCGTGTCCCATGTTGTGATACATTGATTTCCCGTTTCTAAGGTTTGAGTAAATGGTTTGTGCTTTCGCCTGTTTCCATGTTTTCAAGTGAAAGGAATAGGCCACCTCGTGTATTGAATGCTTAAATATTTTGGAAAATGGGTCTCGTATCTATTAGTTTCTTCCTAAGGTGAAAGCTTAATCAATTTTAGTCTACTATATGCTCTTTAAATCGGCTTGGTATACATGTCGATCTCTTACGAGACAGTCAAAAATGTAAAGTTTGGATTTCTTTGTCAAGATGTGCATCAGATTATGAGCCGAACGTGTTTTTTGTGACTTGCCGTTGCCTGAAAAGAAAATCATTGTTACTTTAGAATAAGCACATACAGTCTGATTTCATAATAATGTACATGAGGCCTTATATTATTTAGATGATATGGTTAGTGTGTCAAGCTGTGCAATTGTGAAATGACAATGAAGTAGTTAACCATAACCATAATGTGTTTGTATGCGCAGATACATTATCTAAATTTCTGTTTGTTCTGAGGAGGTGCATGAGAACATGAATCGGATTTGACGTTTTTCACCATTTGAATTCCTTGACCGAAAGATGGCACTTTTCGTTTGCTTTTCAACCATTTCTCTCGTTTTTACTCTACCATTTCAAGTTCCTGTTGTAAAATTTTCAAATATTTATGTCATCAGTCCTTTTAAATAATAATTTTCCGACCTCTATTGTCACCCCTTTTAATTTTTCTTTACCATGTACATGCACTCTATATTCGAATAGTCTTCCTTAGTTATTGAATATTTATTTTTCAAGACAACCAGAATTGTCTTTAATTTGTCGGTTCAAATTGTAAGCATTTGATGTTCTTTGGAGTCCATCTGAATTCCTTGGATGGAAAATGTGTGGGTTTGTTGTCATTGATTTGTTTGTGGGAGATGTTCTGCTTCCAACATTTTCTAGACTTGGTAGGATGATAATTACGTCATAGTTTGATTTAAGCAAGCAATTAATTCATTACAACTACGGGTACGGTTCCCGTGACGTAGTTGTGATACTTAATTTCGAATTAGTTTTTAATATGAACATCCATAGTTAAATGTTTTGCCCTATGGAATAAATCGAGGTGTGCCGTGCCGAACAAAATCTCAAAATGCATGGCCCTCGCTTAATTAATATTTTAATCCTTAGAAATTGAGGCGTGCCATTTAGTTGCTTTAGGCGCGTTATTTTAATAATATTACTTTCCTAAACTTGGGTGTGCATTTCATGTGACCCAAATTCAGATCTTAACAACGTTGAATAGAATGTGTTTCAGACTGCGGGTGCATTTCATGTGATGCGGTCCAAAGACATATTTTAGACGACGTTAAATCTTTATTTAAAATGAATAAAAGCGGTTTTAAAGCTAAAACTGCACATAGGTTCAAAATGTTCTAAAATCAAATAATAGTCCAAGAATAACAGTTGAGCGACCGTGCTAGAACCACAGAACTCGGGAATATCTAACGCCTTCTCCTGGGTTAACAGAATTCCTTACCCGAATATCTGGTTTGCGGATTGTAATACAGACTCAACCTTTTCCTCGATTCGGGATTTGAAATTGGTGACTTGGGACACCATAAATCTCCCAAGTGGCGACTCTGAATCTTTTAATAATATAATTTCGTTTCAATTGTCCTTTAATTGAAAAAACTCCTTTATTATACCTTTCCAGGGGGTGTAGTAAAAAAGGAGGTGTGATAGCTCTGGCGACTCTGCTGGGGACAAGAACCCAGAACTTTTGGTTCAGGGTTCAGAATTCGAGCTTAAATGAATTTTATAGTTAGCTTTATTTATTATCTGGTTTTATTCACATATTTGGGCCTGATGTGCTAAATGTTGCTTTTTACCGCTTTGATATTGGTTAACTGTATATAGACTTCTACGAAACCCTTCCTCTCCCTGAGTCTTCTAAATCATGAAGTGTCACTTCGTGTGACTTCTCTTCAGTTAGAGTCATATTCCCAAATTTAGAATGAGGTACGGAAAAGTTGCAAAGCCGGCGAAGCTTCTGTATTCCCGGTACGCTGCCCCCCAGCTTGAGTTTTCCACTCGGGTAAGCCAGGTCTAGAACAAATAAACCTAGGTTTTAAACCATGAATAACTCAGCCTCATGCCGGATCCCTAGTAGGAGCGCTTGTTTGCATCATGTGCATTTGACTTAGAGGACTCAACACAGGGGGTGGGTCCGTCTAGGACAGGTGTACCCAAAATAACAGACCATCTTGATGCATCATATGTGCTACATGTTGCATTTATTCAAGGGTAAAATGGTCATTTGGCGGACCAATGATAGCTGAGGGCAAATGAAAAAATGAAAAAAAATAATGAAAAAGAAAAATAAAAAAAAGGTTTAAGTGTGAAGATAAAGCGAGCGGAGCCCAATTATATTTTTTGTCACATTTTTTTTAAGAAATAAACAACATGAAAAAATTCAAAAATATTTTGCACTTTTTATCATTTTTCAAAAAAAATCAAAAAAAAAAAAGGAAAAAGGAAATCCAAAAAAGAGTTTGCACGTCATCATTTTCAAGAAAAAGACAAAAAACATATTTTCTCTAAATTAGTTATTTTTTAAAAAATTCTCGACCGTATCCAATCTACCCGAACTTCGCACATTTGATTCTCGTCTTTTGGGGCATGATACGTAGGCAACCCATATAGGGTCCGGTCTTCCTAGTAAATCTTAGATTTTTGGCTTTGCGGGGTCTTAACCAAATTTTGCACTTCTAGTCACCTTTTGGCCACATAAGTCATTTTGCAAAAAAATAGCCTCAACCATGTCTTGCATGTGTCTAGTAGGGAATGTTATTGTCTCACATAGTGTTGGTTTCAGTTTTCTCGTATATGTGTGGATCCACTTATCGGAGTTTGAGCATGACAGATACCCCAGGACCACTACATTCAGGAGCTGCCTGAGGAGTTTCTTTTTTGTTTTTTGTTTTTTTAGTCTATTGTTCATTTCAGTCATTTAGTTGATGTTAGAGTCTGTTATAGTCCAGTTAAGTTTGTCAAGTCTTTTGTTATTATTTAGTATTTTGTATTTGGCAAAAAAAGATGTGTAATAAATCAAAGATCCCCCAAAAAAGAGATTTGGCGTTTTTTGTTTTCTTTAGAATACTAACTCTATAAGTTCAAAAACATCTTTTGTGGTTTTTCCTTTAGAAAATTAATATCTAGAACTTAAAAAAATTACATTTATATTTCCTTTAGGATACTAGGACTAAAAACTAAAAAAATGGGATTTTTCTCTTTTGACATCTCTTTACGAGTTTTCTTTATGATATTAATTCCAAAAATCCAAAAAGATTTTCTTTTGAGGTTCTTCTTTGGGAAATTAACGAAAAAATAAAAAAAATTCTTTTATTTTCATTAGAACTTTAGGATATTGTACATAGAAGAAAAAAAATGTATTTTATCTTTAAAGTTTCTTTCTTAGGTAATCAAAAGCCTAAATCCAAAAATATTTTCTTATCTTGTTCATTTCTCGTTTCGAAATCTTTCTTCAGGGATATCAAACGAAAATTCAAAATATTTTTCTTTGATTTATTGTTTAGATTTTCTTCCTAAAAACAAGAATAGAAAAAAATATTTTTCTCTTTTAGTATTTCTCCTTAATAGAGTATCTGTTTCAAAAGAAAAAAAAATAGTCCCGTAAAGCTTGAGTTTAGAATAGGTCATAGAACATTAAGTCTAGAATTTTTTTAAAAAAGGATTTGCTTCTTTTATTTTTTTTTTTCACAGTAGTCAAGGTAAAAAAGAAAAAAAAAGAAGAGGAAAAGAAAAGTGAATGTCGGTTTGTTTACTTTGTTCCTAATCTTCCAGAACTACGCAAAGATCCGATTTATATGGCGTCATGATACGTAGGCAACCTACATAGGGATCGACCGAATCAGTTTTTTTATTGTTAAAAGAAAAAGAAAGAAAAAAAAAGAAGAAAAAAAAATGGTGAAATTATGGGATGTGAGAAATGAGAGGGAAGAAAAGAGCGATAATCATAAAGAAAAAAAGGGGAAGGAAAATGAGCAGGATAAGAAGTGTGAGAAAAGAAAAGAAAAGAGAAGATTCAAATGGACAAATTGGGATGATTCCAAGTGACCTTACGACCCTCGAAGTCATTCTAGAACCATTAATTATTGCTAGGTGCATTGCACGCAATGTGATATTTTTGCTGTTAAATGCCCTAACGCTAACGGGATGACCCCATTTTGTTCTTTTTGATATCTTCATAGAAGCAAGGTGGTTGGTTTGTGATTCTCGAAATAGTAACTCCTCTACACAACATAAAGTCAAAAGGCAATGGCGGACAACAACAAAATGGGGTTGGTTGATACCGGTGCCCGAAAGCAGTTGGTTGAACATGATACTGGTTTGGCTGATGAGGTAAGGATGTTAAGAAAACACATGATGGACATGTATCAGGCCTGAATGACTGGGAAGGCACCACCCCCACCACCACCTAGCTTTTTAGATGCTACCCTTACCCAAAATTCGGTCATAGTGCCAGATGATCCCCCGTACTCTCCATATTCACCCGTTTATCACAGCTTTCCCAACCGTCCTAGTAGCTCCATCACTCATCCTCCAATTACCTCTCCCCAAAATTGCCCTCCTGTCATATCCACGATTCCCAACAATGAATATCCACTCAAAGCTCATGATGTCCAATACTACCCCGCAGAAGTTTCCCACAAGGTTGCTGACTCATACAAGAAGAGCCCTCGGAATGAGCTTCATGCTGAACATGAAAAAGTCATAGGAAAAGAAGGGCGAGATAAGATATCCAAGAAGCTGAAAGGCATAGAACAGTCCTTAAGAAACAAGCAAGGAATGAGAGGCCAAGGTAACATGTCTTACAAAGAATTGTCTGTGTCCCCTGATGTTCGCCTGCCCGCGGGGTTTAAAGTACAATAATTTAACTTGTATGATGGGTGTGGAGATCCGGTAGCCCATCTGAGGGTTTATTGCAGTGAAATGAGAAGTGTTGGAGAGAAAGATGACTTGTTGATGACATATTTCAGTAAGACCTTGACTGGGGCAGCTTTGGAATGGCATAATCTTCAAGATGTCGGTAAGAGGCCTACATTGGGCGACATGGCTCAAGATTTTGTGCGACACTTTCAGTACAGTATAGAGACCGTCCCAGACCGCTCCTCCCTATCTCAGATGGAAAAGAAACCCAAGGAAAGTTTTAGGGACTTTTGGCTCAGATGGAACGAACAAGTTGCTCGGGACAGTCCTCCCATTGATAGAAAAGATGTTGCTGAGCCCCGCCAACAACATGATCCAGTGGGCAATATTTCTAAACATTTTCAGCCTCAATATTGACCCCGCGGATATCCTTATCATCCTCCTCACTGCTACTTCTCTCCACAGAACCCCCAAAATCGTACATCACTTTCCCGATATCCCATCCACAATGCACCACCATATGCTCCACATCCACGAGGCTCGCAATGGCCCGCACCACATCCACAAATGTCTTACCCATGCCCACAAGCCTACCGAAACCCTCCTGGATTAGGTTTCCGGCCCAATCAAGCATTTAAGAACAAGAGGTTGTAGAGAAAGAAAATATTCATTCCATTGGGAGAGTCATATGCCAGTCTGTTCCAGAGGCTAAAGAAATTGGACATGTTGAAGCCGATTCAGATAAAAATGCCAAACCCTCTTCCAAAGAAGTTTGGAATATAAAAAGATTGGCATTGGAAACACAAGATACACGCCTCTTGGAACATGCAACATGGAGCAAAAGCAAAAGCATGTCCTGAACAGGTGAGCATAGAAAGGGGGAATTTTTCACAAGAAGACTATTACATTTGATAGAAAAGGGGCTGTATTTGCAAGTCGTGGAGCTGGCCAGAATTTGGACAAAAATCTTGAATTGGGCTTGGAAAGGCTATAGGGATTTAGACATATTTGGGCCCTTTTTTGGCTACATTTACAAGGGCAAATAATATGGATTGGGTTGCTAAGGAAATGAATACTACATGGGCTTCATGGGCTAGTTTGATTACACAAAGTTTGTTAGTTATATTGTGATATCAATTTGAGTATTATGCTCAATTTTGATAGTACGTTACATTAGAGTGCAAAGTCTATTTCCTTTCATTGAAGGGAGACAATGACAATTTCCTAATTATTGTATTTACTTTTCTTTTATTAATAAATAACTAGCCCTAGGCGCTTGCCTAGCGGATTTCCAAAAAAAAAAGTTTGATTTTCTCAAAGGTGTGCATATTGCTCAGATGCCCCGGGGCATGACATAGGGAAGTGTTGGCATATGAAAGGAGCAGTCCAGAAGCTTATTGATGCAGGTGACATTACCGTGCAAAATCTAAATGCAGCAGATACTAACCAAAGTCCATTGCCCGTTCACAATGAGACGCATATGGAGGACATGATTTGTGTGGAAAAGGAATATAAGAACTATTCTAAGATCCTCGGAGGGTCACTTGCCGCAAAGCTTTCAGGACTGTCACTTTTGGTTCCGGAAGTTGATCATAAGAATGAGCCGACTAAAGGGACCCAAAATCAATTTGCTAAGGACAATGAGATGAAGACTTGTGAAGGTTCCAGGAATGTTGATGTTGAACTTAGTGGCTAAGATGTCGTGCTTGGTAATTGGAAAGACGCTCAATCTCTTAGCTAGCTAGAGAGGAGTCTTGGTGGTTTATTTTGTTGTCATTTCTGTTGTCCGGGTTATTTTCAAGGTTGTAATTCGGATATTGTGTTGTAATTCAAACCTTTCTATCCTTTTATTTTGCCTAGTTTATTTTTTCGTAGTAACTCGTTTAGTGTTGTCTAGGGTTGTTCCAGGGTTGTAACCCTAGTTTAGTTTTCTTGTTTGTTATTCATCCCTTTCACCATCTGTCTAATCCAATTTTCTATTTATTTCTAGTCATTTTTGTTTAGTTCTCTTTTCCTTATAGTTCTTTTCCTGCTGACTCTAGTGACATGACATGCANTTTTTGATATCTTCATAGAAGCAAGGTGGTTGGTTTGTGATTCTCGAAATAGTAACTCCTCTACACAACATAAAGTCAAAAGGCAATGGCGGACAACAACAAAATGGGGTTGGTTGATACCGGTGCCCGAAAGCAGTTGGTTGAACATGATACTGGTTTGGCTGATGAGGTAAGGATGTTAAGAAAACACATGATGGACATGTATCAGGCCTGAATGACTGGGAAGGCACCACCCCCACCACCACCTAGCTTTTTAGATGCTACCCTTACCCAAAATTCGGTCATAGTGCCAGATGATCCCCCGTACTCTCCATATTCACCCGTTTATCACAGCTTTCCCAACCGTCCTAGTAGCTCCATCACTCATCCTCCAATTACCTCTCCCCAAAATTGCCCTCCTGTCATATCCACGATTCCCAACAATGAATATCCACTCAAAGCTCATGATGTCCAATACTACCCCGCAGAAGTTTCCCACAAGGTTGCTGACTCATACAAGAAGAGCCCTCGGAATGAGCTTCATGCTGAACATGAAAAAGTCATAGGAAAAGAAGGGCGAGATAAGATATCCAAGAAGCTGAAAGGCATAGAACAGTCCTTAAGAAACAAGCAAGGAATGAGAGGCCAAGGTAACATGTCTTACAAAGAATTGTCTGTGTCCCCTGATGTTCGCCTGCCCGCGGGGTTTAAAGTACAATAATTTAACTTGTATGATGGGTGTGGAGATCCGGTAGCCCATCTGAGGGTTTATTGCAGTGAAATGAGAAGTGTTGGAGAGAAAGATGACTTGTTGATGACATATTTCAGTAAGACCTTGACTGGGGCAGCTTTGGAATGGCATAATCTTCAAGATGTCGGTAAGAGGCCTACATTGGGCGACATGGCTCAAGATTTTGTGCGACACTTTCAGTACAGTATAGAGACCGTCCCAGACCGCTCCTCCCTATCTCAGATGGAAAAGAAACCCAAGGAAAGTTTTAGGGACTTTTGGCTCAGATGGAACGAACAAGTTGCTCGGGACAGTCCTCCCATTGATAGAAAAGATGTTGCTGAGCCCC
>MU745928.1:109408-135711 GCA_026770625.1 Nicotiana glauca
AAGAACTATTCTAAGATCCTCGGAGGGTCACTTGCCGCAAAGCTTTCAGGACTGTCACTTTTGGTTCCGGAAGTTGATCATAAGAATGAGCCGACTAAAGGGACCCAAAATCAATTTGCTAAGGACAATGAGATGAAGACTTGTGAAGGTTCCAGGAATGTTGATGTTGAACTTAGTGGCTAAGATGTCGTGCTTGGTAATTGGAAAGACGCTCAATCTCTTAGCTAGCTAGAGAGGAGTCTTGGTGGTTTATTTTGTTGTCATTTCTGTTGTCCGGGTTATTTTCAAGGTTGTAATTCGGATATTGTGTTGTAATTCAAACCTTTCTATCCTTTTATTTTGCCTAGTTTATTTTTTCGTAGTAACTCGTTTAGTGTTGTCTAGGGTTGTTCCAGGGTTGTAACCCTAGTTTAGTTTTCTTGTTTGTTATTCATCCCTTTCACCATCTGTCTAATCCAATTTTCTATTTATTTCTAGTCATTTTTGTTTAGTTCTCTTTTCCTTATAGTTCTTTTCCTGCTGACTCTAGTGACATGACATGCACGCGTAATTCTCAGCCTGGTCTTAAAATTTTAGTTTAGTCATGAAGCAGTGAAACAATTTTGAAGATGATAGGGACATTTGAGGGACATAAGTAAAGGCATTTTGATATCACTTCAAGCCCGAATTGTGTGAAATTGGGGCAAATAGAACATAAAAAAACACTATTGAAACGCATCATGCCGCATCAGGTTGAAGCTAAAGGCAAGTTTGCCCCTAATTGGCAGGGGTCGTTTGTGGTAACGAGAGTGTTGTCTAATGGTGCTTTGTATTTAACAGATGTGGAAGGCAAATGTATGGATATGGATATCAATTCTAATACAGTCAAAAGATATGATGTGTGATTTCTTTGGTTTGTTTAATTGTGTTGTTTGTATCTGGCATGCTTTGAAGATTGGAATGACGAAGGCATTTTATTCTGCTACCTAAACACTTTATCCTTGTTACCCCTTTGACCCTTATTTATTTTCTTTCAGATCCCTCTTTTGGAACTAGAAGTAGAGTTTAAAAATATAGATACATGAAAAAAAGGAAAAAAAAGAAAGAAAAAAAAAGAAAAATAAAAAATGGGAAAAGAGTTTTAAAAAAAGAAAGAAAAAGAGAGAAGAGAGAGAGAGAGAGAGAGAGAGAGAGAGAGAGAGAGAGAGAGAGAGAGAAAAGAACCAAAAACANCCAAAAGTCCCCAAGCAAGAAACTGGGCAGAAGTTGTGGTTTTTGTAAGAAATCTGATTCCAAAAGTTGTAATTTGTAACCCATTTGAGTTGTTTTGAGCCTTTTGATACCCTTTCTTTCTAACCCTATCCAAAAGTCCACATTACGGTCCAAAGGAAGACCTTCCGACCAGTCTTCGAGAGATGCCAAGTCGAGCAAGTAGAGGTGATTTATATCAGGGGCAACACTCCATTTTGAACAAGGAAAACAAAGATAAGAGAGTCTTATCGGTGAAAACCTTCACAGGCACCATAAGGCGACGGTAATTTAAGAGAAAGAACAAAATGAGAGAAGTTTGATAGTGAAAACCCTTCGGGCACTACAAGTCGAATAAGGATCGGGAATCAGATTGGATAATCGGAGCATTAAATCCCAATTTCACGGCTTAGGGGGTATAATAAGAGTTGAACATCAGACTTACTTGACAGAATAGGCCACAGGTGCATGCCATGGTCATTAGAGTTGGTATCCACATCTGATAGGTTTCTACTTTGTAGTTTTCTTGTTAAGAATCATATTTTTCCATTGTTCTTTACTTTGTTCCTTTTGTCTTGTTTACTTCCTGTTCCTGAGTCTGTTTGGTCAAAACAAGTGAGAAATGACTTCAAAATTTGCCACCAGCTTTCCAATTGCACAAAACGGGATCTGGCTAGCACATCAAAGCAACATAAGTCAAGAAAGAACAATATGCGCACTGAGTTGGTAACAATCAACATGATTTGGGATTCATATGAAATACAAAGATTTGGTATATATCAATTCATGAACAACGCAACAGATAGATGATGTTGGGTGAACAGATCAAAGGTATTCTCTGTGATGAGGTTGACAGAGAAAGTAGTTAAATAAATGACAAGCAAGGTCTTCCAAGCAAAAATCAAAATTATCATGGCAAGTGAAGGAGCAATAGACCTCAAGGCCAAGGCCATTGGTTTAAGTCAAGAAAGAACAGCATACACACTGAGTGGGTGGAAATTGACGTACTTTGGAATTCATGTGAAACACAAAGGTTTGGTGAATGTCAGTTCATGAACAATGCAACAGATAGAGAGTATTAGGTCTAAACGGAGAAAAGGTATTTTATGTGATAAGGGTGGCAGAGAAATTGGTTAGTCAATAAGCAAACAATGTCTTTCAAGGTGAAATCAGAGTTATCATCGCAAGTAAAGGAGCAATCGCCACAAAGTCAAGGCCACAAACCAACCACCATGTTTAAACTCACAAGTTTTCTTTGTCTGAAGCAGGGACAGAAGCTATGTTCATATCAAAGCTTGGAAGCTAGAAATTTTCAGGTGTAATGCCCCAATTCTGCTTACGCAAAGGCTATTGGGAAGATCACACATCACCCCTAGGAGAAACACTGCCTAGTTTGGGTTTTCAAGTTATATTTTATTGTAGGAGGCGCACTTCCTAAACTGAGATTTTACCCTTAGGAGACGCAATTCCTAGTTTGGATCATATGAGTTTGAGTCACTGATGGTTTTACCCCTAAGAGACGCACTTTATAGTCTGAGTCTTCCAAATTATATTTTGCTTAGGAGATGCACTTCCTAAATTGAGATTTTCCCCTAGGAGACGCAGTTCCTAGTCTGGTTCATTTAAGTTCATTCATAGGAGACACACTTCCTAAATTGAGAGTTCATTCATAGGAGATGCACTTACTTGTTTGGGTCATTGAAGTTTCACCCCTAGGAGACGCACTTCTTAGTCTGGGTCTTTCATGATACACCTGTAGGAGATGCACTTCTTAAATTGAGAGTTCATTCATAGGAGACACACTTCCTAGTTTGAGTCATTGAAGTTTCACCCCTAGGAGACACACTTCTTAGTCTGGGTCTTTCAGAATACACCTATAGGAGACGCACTTCCTAAATTGAGATTTCACCCCTAGGAGACGCACTTCTTAGTCTAGGTCTTTCAAAATACACTTGTAGGAGACACACTTCCTAAATTGAGATTTCACCCCTAGGAGACGCACTTCCTAAATTGAGATTTCACCCCTAGGAGACGCACTTCTTAGTCAAGGTCTTTCAGAATACACCTGTAGGAGACGCACTTCCTAAATTGAGATTTCACCCCTAGGAGACGCACTTCTTAGTCTAGGTCTTTCAGGATACACCTGTAGGAGATGCACTTCATAAATTGAGAGTTCATTCATAGGAGACGCACTTCCTAGTTTTAGTCACTGAAGTTTTCACCCCTAGGAGATGCACTTCCTAGTCTTGGTCATTTAAATTCACCCCTAGGAGAAACACTTCCTAGTTTGGTTCATTCAGCTTTTATTTTAGCAGACGCATTTGCTAGTCAAAGTTTCTTAGTTTAACTCATAGGAGACGCACATCTTAGTCTATTCTTTAGTTTACTCTCATCATTGCATCAGTAGTATAAGTGGTTTACAATTTTGCTAACAACTCACAAATCTTCCTAGTGCAAAATGGGGTAGAAAATTTTGTTTGTTTTTGTTTGTTTTGGTTGCAGGAACGCACATGGAAAATAAGGAAACACATAAAGTTTCGGCAATCAGGCGCCCACCTGGAGAACAAGGGAAGACAATCCAAGTTTCAAAGGAAAGCATCAATGTTCAGAGGAAGACGGTTCAAGTTCAGCAATCAAGCACCAACTTGGAAAACAATTCAATTTAGCAACAAGAGAAGCTCGCGGCAAGAATGCGAGTTAACAGTCCGAGGTGATCAACAGAAGTTAGTCACAATAAAGAAAAAAAAAAGAGAAAGGCAAGAAGTTAATCCACATGCAGAAGTTTATGAAAGACGTGGGCTGCTCAAGACATGGTTGAGGTCACAAGCACTGCATGCCTGATCTTGATCCGAAAAGTTGAAGAAGAATAAACTAGCACCTACCTAGCAAGTATCAAGGTTCAAATCTAAAATCTGCATGAAGAACCACTCAAGACTCAAGATCAAGCTTCAGAAGATTTATATATAGGAACCTTGTAACTCGGAGTTAACAGGCCTAGCTAGTCTTTTTCATATTTTGATTTTTGATGTAATAGTAGGACCGCGGACCGGAACCTCGGCAGAATGGCACCTCGACCGGCTCCCACCTCAGTGTACTCCATCACTGTTCTCACTTCTGAACTGCACTGACCTGATTCCTTACAGCCAAGAATATATAGGCAACCTCGGAAGCAAGGTTCGGTCAAATCTTTCAAAAATGCTTCCCACGGAGTATTCAAACGGGCAAAAATCGCTCGTATTCGCTCACTTTATCTTTGCACGAAAACTCTTCGTGTTTTCGAACAAAGAAGGGCAGATGTGAGCACGTGATTTTTGCCCTATATGAATTACTCCCATAAATTCAAGAAAAATAATTTCTTCCATTTTTTACAATTTTATAGGATTTTGTGGAAATTTGTGCAAATTATTGCATTTTTCTGTGCATATTTATTTTCATTAAAAATTATGAAAAAATTCAAAAATACCATGCATTGCATTTAGGTTATTTATTATATTAGTCAATTATTTGCTTTATTAAAATTAAAAATCAAAAATTGGTTCACTTTTACATTTTAGCCTTTTTTATTAGTAATTTTTTCTTTTAATCTATGAGTAACTAATTTTTATAAATACTATAGTTAGACAATTAGTTTAATATTACAATTTAGATTAATTTGGAAATTTAATTTAGGATTTTTAATAAAAATAAAAGAAATTGAGGAGGGAAAGGAGCCTATTATTAAAAACGAAATTGGGTCTCCCTTTTATTTTTCTGAAGCCCAAATCCCTCAATGCCCCACCCCTCTCTTCACTTAAACCCGCCAGCCCAAATCCAACGCCCAAACCCGCCTGGCTGACCCGCCCCATTCCCAAAACATATAACTCTTATTATAACATTTTCCCCAAACAAAACCCTAAACCTAGAGACCCCAAAGCGTCGCCCAACCCCCTATCCCCGATTCTGCTCGTTCATACTCGCCCAACTCGTCTGAGTTTTCTTATGAGTTCTTCCCTAGCTCAACGCACATGGTCTCTCTTCCTCTCTCTCCAACGTGGCATAACCTTCTTTGACGGAATATTTTTAGCTTTGTCGCCATTCCCATGCGCTCTTGATCCCTTGGGATGAATTTCGGTTAAATGGGAGCGGTTGGATGTGAGAAATCACACCCACGCCATCAATTTGTCCAGATTTTGTTCTATGTGAGATTGGGGGTTGTTTTTTTTTTGGATTTGGGGATTTCTTGGAGAGGAGGGCATGAAGCTTTGAGAATATTTATATAAGGTGAGGATTTTTCTTTGAAAATGGGGTTCCAAAATTGGTGTGGGATTTTAAAATATTTTAGGGTTCTTCTTGAATTCTAGAAAAAAAATACAGAGTTTGGGATTTGGAGAGAAAAGTTTGAAAAAATCATTTAGTTTTCCTTCTTGGTTTTTGCGTTTTCAGTTTTGATTCTGGAGAAGAAGGTGTAGAAAATTTCAGTTTCATTTGCTTTGTTCTTAGTTCTGTTTCAAAAGTCTGGAAAAATCGGGGGAAAAAAGTTTTTCATTATCCCTCTTTGATTTCCTTCAAAATGGAGATGGACTGAGCTAAGATCGAGTTGACCGTTCGAGTTCGTAGTTCTTGTATCCTGATGCATTGTAGCTGCTGTTTTCTTGAGTTTTTTATTATCGAGTTCACTTGTATTGGGTTCAAGGCAGAATTAATCTAAGTTATTTTTTGCAACTCAGGTGCATTTCTTATCCTCTTCTTTATTGCTCGTGATTCTGTGTTTGTGTATGTTTATATTCCATCATGGTCTGGTTTGAATCTTGAAGCTCAATGTTTGTTTCTTCTAGTCAGTTCTAAGCTCGTTTGGCCTTGGTTTAGGCCCATTTATGCTATTTAGAATTGAAAGCACTCCCAAGATGATAGAGTATGCTGGAATTTCAGGTTCAGTAAGATTGAAACTGAAGCTAACTTTTGGTTGTGATTTGAGTCTATTTGGTTTTGATCTTTAAATTATGGTTGAGTAAATCTTCCTAGTCTTAAAGGCAGTAATGGTGTTTTGGATGTCTCTGATAGTTCAAGCAACAAGTATTTTCTCATGTCCCGTGTCGTGATACATTGATTTCCCGTTTCTAAGGTTTGAGTAAATGGTTTGTGATTTCGCATGTTTCCATGTTTTCAAGTGAAAGGAATAGGCCACCTCGTGTATTGAATGCTTAAATATTCTGGAAAACGGGTCTCGTATCTATTAGTTTCTTCCTAAAGTGAAAGCTTAATCAATTTTAGTCAAAGCTTAATCAATTTTAGTCTACTATATGCTCTTTAAATTGGCTTGGTATACATGTCGATCTCTTACGGGACAGTCAAAAATGTAAAGTTTGGATTTCTTCGTCAAGATGTGCATCAGATTATGAGTCGAACGTGTTTTTTATGACTTGTCGTTGCCTGAAAAGAAAATCATTGTGTACGTTAGAATAATACAGTCTGATTTCATAATAATGTACGTGATGCCTTATATTAATTAGATGATATGGTTAGTGTGTCAAGCTGTGCAAGTGTGAAATGACAATGAAGTAGTTAACCATAACCATAATGTGTTGATATGCACAGATACATAATCCAAATTTTCTGTTTGTTCTGAGAAGGTGCATGAAAACTTGAATCAGATTTGACGTTTTTGACCATTTGAATTCCTTGGCCGAAAGATGGCATTTTTTGTTTGCTTTTCAACCATTTCTCTCGTTTTTACTCTACCATTTCAAGTTCCTGTTGTAAAATTTTCAAATGTTTATGTCATCAGACCTTTTAAATAATAATTTTCCGACCTCTATTGTCACCCCTTTTAATTTTTCTTTACCACGTACATGCTCTCTATCTTCGAATAGTCTTCCTTAGTTGTTGAATATTTATTTTTCAAGACCACCAGAATTGACTTTAATTTGTCGGTTCAAATTGTAAGCATTTGATGTTCTTTGGAGTCCATTTGAATTCCTTGGCTGGAAAAGGTGTGGGTTTGTTGTCATTGATTTGTTTGCGGGAGATGTTCTGCTTCCAACATTTTCTAGACTTGGTAGGATGATAATTATGTCGTAGTTTACTTTAATCAAGCAATTAATTCATTACAACTAGGGGTACGGTTCTCGTGACGTAGTTGTAATACTTAATTTCGAATTAGTTTTAAATATGAACATTCGTAGTTAAATGCTTTGCCCTTTGGAATAAATCGAGGTGTGATGTGCCGAACAAAATCTCAAAATACATGGCCCTCGCTTAATTAATATTTTAATCCTTAGAAATAGAGGCATGCAATTTAGTTGAATTTCCATGGTTCTCGCAAAGTTAAAAATGCGTAGTTGCTTTAGGCGTATTATTTAGTAATATTACTTTTCTAAACTTGAATGTACATTTCATGTGACCCAAATCCAGATCTTAACAATGTTGAATAGAATGTGTTTCGGACTGCGGGTGCATTTCATGTGATGCTGTCCAAAGTCATGTTTTAGACGGCATTAAATCTTTCTTTAAAATGAATAAAAGCGGTTTTAAAGTTAAAAATGCACATAGGTTCAAAATGTTCAAAAATCAGATAATAGTCCAACAATAACAATTGAACGACCATGCTAGAACCACAGAACTCGGAAATGCCTAATACCTTCTCCCGGGTTAACAGAATTTCTTACCCGGATTTCTGGTTCGCGGACTGTAATATATAGTCAACCTTTTCCTCGATTCGGGATTTGAAATTGGTGACTTGGAACTCCATAAATCTTCCAAGTGACGACTCTGAATCTTTTAATAATATAATTCCATTTTGATTATCCTTTAATTGGAAAAACTCCTTTATTATACCCTTCCAGTGGGTGTAGTAAAAAAGGAGGTATGACAATAAGTTTGAAAAATTCTCATACGTCTACCTACGATTTGCAGCAAAAGGTCATTGCACTTGAATGTCAGGATCTTGATAAAATGTCCTGTGATAAACTCAGAGGTGATCTAATAGCTTTTGAGAAAACTCACTTGGATAGACAGATTCAACAAGAAAAGAAGAAAACAGTAGCCTTCAAAGCAACTGTGGCTGAACTAGAGGATGAATAAGAAAATGAAAGAGGAGAACAGGATGAAAACATAGCCACGCTTTCTCAAGTTGTAACTAGCATGATGAAGAAAAAAAGAAATAGCAGAAGAGGTAAACCAAACTTCATATATGGAAGGATAAACAATGAAAATGATGGAAGATGCTACGAATATGGTAAACATGGACACATTCAAGCTGACTGTCCAGAACGAAAGAAGAAGCTGAGCAGGAATCTTCAAAGGAAGAAGTCTTTTGGAGCCTAGAGTGATGAAGGAGAATTTGATCATGAAAAAATTGCAAATATGTGCTTAATGGCCATAGAAGATGATAGCAGTAAAGAATCAAGAAAGTGTGGGTTCTCAGGAAACAGAGGAATAAATGAAGAAGAAGACTCAGATCAACTTGGTCTCATGGCAGACGAGGGAACTAGTGAGGTACGTCCCCTAAATTTCCCTAGTTGTTATGAACTCCAAGAATTCATTGATATTGCTCTTGCATATATTGAAAGAGTTCTAAATGAACTCAGAAAGATTCAAAGTGAAAAGAAAGAATGGGCTCTGAAGCTATATGTTTGTGAAATTGAATGTGATATGCTACAGGAAGAAGTAAATGAACTTCAACTTCAATTGAATGGATTGCAAAAATCCACTAGTCATAGTTCAGTCAAATCAAATCAATGTTCGTCACAAATAGAAGAAATCTCATGGGTGTTCCTTTTGTGGTAATAATATGCATAATACTTACCAATGCAGGAATAGAATCAATGCAGTAAAAGATTCTGAAAATAGTCCATCTTGTTTTTATTGTGGTAAAAAGGGCCACACCTCAAATCGCTGCAGATTTAAGGATAACAGAAGATGGGTTTGGTGACCAAAATCTTCAAACCAAACTAACACTCAGCATTCTAATCTTTCAGGACCCAAGCAAGCTTGGGTACCTAAAAACAAGTAATTTGTTTTGCAGGAACACCGTAAGAAGAATCGAAAAGGAAAATAGTATCTCGACAGCGCGTGTTCCAGACATATGACTGGTGACAAACAATTGTTCAATACAGTCACTAAACTAGATGGAGGAACAGTCACATTTGGAGACAAAGCCAAAGAAAATGTAATTGGTGTTGGAAAAGTTCCTCTAAGCCCAACATGTGATGTAGATGAAGTCTACCTGGTTAATGAACTCCACTACAATCTTCTCAGCATTAGTCAACTATATGACAATGACTATGAGGTTTGTTTTAAGAAACATGGTTGATTTATAGAAGATGAATCAGGTAAAGTTATTCTTTCAGGTAATAGAGATAGAAATATTTATACTATTGTCAACCTAGATAATCTTGGGGATCAAATCTGTCTTGCTTATATAGTTGATGATCCCTGGGTCTGGCATAGAAAACTTGGTCATGCCAGCATGCATACAATTAAAAAGTTTTCTAAACATGTTTTTTTCATTGGGCTTCCAAAACTAGATTTTTCAAAGGATCATATTTGTGAAGCATGTCAATTAGGAAAACAAACTCGCTCATCTTTTAAAATCAAAAATTTTGTTTCCACCTCAAAACCTCTTCAACTATTGCATATGGATTTAATTGGTCCAACTAGAACTGCTAGCATAGGTGGTAGAAAATATGCTTTTGTTATTGTGGTTGATTTCTCTAGATTTACCTGGGTTATGTTTTTGAGTCATAAAGATGATGCTCTAAAGAATTTTGAAGTTTTCTGTAAGAAGGTTCAATGAGAAAACGGTTACTACATCTCTTCAATCAGAAGTGATCATGGAGGAGAATTTGAAAACAGAGTTTTTGAAAACTTTTGCAATGATCAAGGAATCTCTCACAACTCATCTTCACCAAGATCTCTGCAATAAAATGTAACGACCAGGCCGGTCATTTTAAGAATTAATACCCCAATCCCCTATTAACTACATTTCCCGTATTTGTTTCTGCTATTTTAATTTGTCGGGATGTTCGATTTTGAGTTTTCGAGTATTTTGGGACGCTTAGTCCCTAAAGGAGAGCTTAAGCTTTAGAATTTAGACTGTAATCAGAGAAGTGTAAAGACGTCCTCGGAATGGATTTCTGTTGGTTCTATTAACTCCGTTGGGTGATTTGAGGGTTAGGGGCATGTTCGGATTATGTTTTGGAGGTCTGTAGCTAATTTAGGCTTGAAATGCCGAAAGTTGAATTTTTGAAGTTTCCGATTCGATAGTGAGATTTTGATCCGAGGGTCAAAATGGAATTCTAGAAGTTTGAGTAGCTCCGTAGTGTTGAATGTGACGTGTGTGCAAAATTTCAGGTCATTCGGATGAGGTTTGATAGAGTTTTTGATCGAAAGCGTATTTTGAGAGTTTTTGAGGTTCTTAGGCTTGAATCCGATGCTGATTGGTTGATTCGATGTTGTTTGAGGTATTTTAGAGATTTGTATAAGTTTGGATAGTGGTATATGACTTATTCGTGCTTTTGGTTGAGGTCCCAAGGGCCTCGGGATGATTTTGGGTGATTAACGGGAAGCTGGAAACTTGGAGTTTGCAGCTGAAGTTCTTGGGCTACTGTCACAACCGCATCTGCGGTTGAGAGGCTGCATATGCGACTCCCGCAAATACAGAATTTAAGCCGTAGAAGCTGCCAGCTGAGGAAAATCAGGGAAACCGCAGAAGCGGGTGATGTACCGCACCTGCATGACCGCAGATGCGGATTTTGGGTCGCAGGTACGGTGAATGGGTTTTAAGTGAAAATTGTAGGAGCGGCCCCCTTGATTGTAGAAGCGATACTGCAGATGCGGAAGGTGGACACAGATGCGAATTTGCTGGGCAGAAAATCAGAGTTTTGAGGGTTTAGTTTCAAGAAGTTAGAAATTGATTTGGGAGCTCGAGATTGGCAATTTTGATAGGGATTTTCACCTGGGTGTTTTGGGTAAGCAATTATTACTCGGTTTTGATTGTTTTTCATGAATCTATGCTTAAATTCATCCTTTAAATTTGAATTTGGGGGGAAAAATTGAAGAAAAGTTGGAAAAGTTCTTAGACCTAACATTTGAATTTGAATCACAATTTTGATGTTGGATTGGGATAATTTTTATATAAATGAACTCGTGAGGGTATGAGGATTCTGAAAACGTAGATTTTACCCGATTTTGAGACATGGGCCTAGAGGGTATTTTGGCCATTTGACCTAAATTCACGTATTAGCTTAGAATTTATTTGTAGAATCAGTTACTTGAAGTGTTATTTACATTATGCAATTAAATTGAATAGATTCGGGACATATGGAGTCGAGTACTCGTGGCAAGAGCGTGGTTTTAGGTTGATTTTGAGCTAGTTCGAGGTAAGTGGCTTGCCTAACCTTGTGTGGGGGACTTCCCCTTAGGATTTGGTATTATTGATAATTGAAATGCCAAGTACGTGAGGTGATGGGTGCGTACTAGTGCTAATTGTTGAAAATCCAGTTTTTGCTAAGTAATTAGAATTGTGTTTTCTTTTCCTGTTATTACTACCTGCAATTTAAGCTTGTTGTTAGCTTAGGGAAGCATGTCTAAGTGACTTACCTGCTTTATTTGCTCAAACTGCTTCACCTGAATTCTGTGCAGCATGCTAGGCTAGAATTACTGTTTGCCTTGATATGAAATTTGACATTTGCTGAATATTCTTCATGTTGTTGTTGTGTATTTACATTTGGGACTATGGATTTGGGATTCTGGTAGATCCCCCTTGTTTGTTTATTTGGGACTACGGATGTAGGATTCCGGTAGATCCCCCTGCACAGTGATGTGGAACTACGGTACTGCACCCGGTAGGTTCCCCCAGTACTAGGTATTTATATTTGGGACTACGGATCGGGATTCCAGTAGGTCCCCGCGCACTGATAGTTGAACTACAGGACGGGATCCCGGGAGATCCTTCAGATATATATATGATATACTACGGGACAGTATTCTGGGAGATCCACTGGATAGTTGTAATTGGGACTACAGGATGGTATCTTGGAAGGTATCCCGGTTGTTATCTTTGTGATGAGCTGTATTTCATTTATGTGTTTAGGTATCCCGGTTGTTATCTTTGTGATAAGCTGTATTTCATTTCTGTGTTTATTTGGTCTCTATAGTAGTTGTTGTTCTTCTTCCTACTCCGTGTTACTTTTACTTTTGTACTTAATTATTTTGTTTTGCTCTACACTGTTGAACCTTATATTTTATTTAACCTCAGTAGGGCCCTGACCTTCCTCGTCACTACCCGACCGAGGTTATGCATGGCACTTACTGAGTACCGCTGTGGTGTACTCATGCCCTTTCTGCACATGTTTTTCATGTGCAGATCCAGGTACCTCCACTCAGGCTTATCATTCGTGAGGTGGGGCACGTGTAGAGACTCCGAGGTATATCTGCCGCGTCCGCAGACCGAAGAGTCCCTTTCTACTCTTCCTTTTGTATTAGCCCTTCTGTACTTTCGTTTCGTTATTAGATATTCTGGAGTTAAATGCTTGTAGACATTCAAAGGCTTGTGATCATGAGATTCTGGGTTTTGGAAAATGTTACTAAATTTTCAGAGTTGTTATTGTATATGCCGAGCGACACTTTAAACCCTATTTTATTTTGCTATTTTGGTTTTTATTATTTCTTCCACCAATTGGATTATTTTCCACATTGTTAGGCTTACGTAGTCGTAGAGACTAGGTACTCTCACGATGGTTCACGGAGGGCGAACCGGGGTCGTGACATAAAATAGAGTGATAGTGCGTAAAAATAGAACCCTACAGGACATGGCGAGAAGCATGATTGAGCAAAATTCTGTACCTCATCATTTCTGGGAAGAATTCGTAAGCACACCATGTCATATTATCAATAGGTGTCTGATTCGACCAATTCTCAAAAAGGCACCGTATGAACTGTGGAATGATAAGAAACCCAATATTAGCTATTTTCACCCATTTGGGTGCAAATGTTTCATTCGCAATAATGGAAAGAATAATTTGGGTAAGTTCCATCCTAAAAGTGATGAAGGTATATTTCTTGGTTACTCTCCTTCAAGTAGAGGGTATAGAGTTTATAATAAAAGAACGCTCTGCATTGAAGAATCAATTCATGTTGTTTTTGTTGATACTAACCCTTGTACAAGGAGTGAAAAACTTCCTGAAGATGAGGAAATTCCTTTTGTCCCTAAATTTGTTATTATTGGAAAGGATCATCAAAGTGAGTCAGTTGATCAGCAAACTCAACCAGCTGAAGAGCCTGTAGAAATTCACGAACCATCTCAAACAGATCAGTCAACTAATGTAGAAATAGATCCTCCTTCAAACACACCAAATGAATAGTAAAGCGAAACTGGATTTCCTAATAAATTTATCATAGGATATCTACAGGAAGGAATCACTACAAGAAGATATCAGAAGAACAAATCTCATGTGGCTCTTATTTCTCAACTTGAGCCAAAGAAAGTCAATGAATCACTGAAAGATGCACACTGGATAAGTGCTATGAAAAAGGAACTAGATCAATTTGAAAGAAACGAAGTATGGGAATTGGTTCCAAGACCTTCAAACTCCTCAATCATTGGAACTAAATGGGTATTCAAAAATAAATTGAATGAATCTGGTCAAGTGATTCGAAATAAAGCAAGATTAGTTGCTCATGGATACTCTCAACAAGAAGGAATCAACTATGACGAAACCTTTGCCCCTATAGTAAGACTTGAATCCATTCGAATATTACTTGGTTTTGCTGCTCACAAAGGTTTCAAGCTATTTCAAACAGATGTTAAAAGTTCATTCCTAAATGGCTACATCTCTGAAGAAGTATATGTAAAGCAACCACCATGATTTGTAAATGTCACCTTTCCTGATCATGTATACAAGCTGACTAAAGCTTTGTATGGTCTCAAAAAAGCTCCATGTGCCTAGTATGAAAGGTTAAGTTCTTTTCTTTTAAATAAAGTGTTCAAAAGAGGTAATATCAATACAACCCTTTTTATTAAGCATTCTAGTTCAAGTAATTTTATTACTCAAATTTATGTTGATGATATTATTTTTGGTAGTCCTAACTCTGCTTTATGTGAAGATTTTGCTCATTCCATGAAAGGAGAATTCGAAATGAGCATGATGGGATAACTGACATTTTTTCTCGGAATTCAAATCAAACAGTCTCCTAAAGGAATTTTCATTAGCCAAACCAAGTACACAAAGGAGCTTATCAAAAAGTTTGAAATGGAAAATGCAAAGTTAATCGGCACTATCAATGAGTCCAACAACAATACTCGGTGAAGACAACAATGGAAAAAAGGTTGATAAAACCATGTATAGAGGGATGATTGGATCCCTTTTGTATCTCACTACTAGTCAACCATATATTATATTTTGTGTATGCAAATGTGCATGATTTCAGTCGGCTCTTAATGAATCCCATATCACTATTATTAAACGAATTATTAGATATCTAATTGGTACTTCTGATATAGGATTATGGTATGATCATTCTAACAATTTGGCATTAAAAGGTTTTTCAGATGCAGATTTTGCAGGTGACAAGATTGATAGAAAAAGTACTAGTGGCGCGTGTTGACTCTTGGGAAATCAATAGTATCTTGGCATAGCAAGAAACAAAATTATGTTGCCCTATCAACAAGAAGAATATTTAGCTATCAGAACTGTTGTACACAAGTTCTATGGATTATGCATCAACTCCTCGATTATGATTATCTATTACTTCCACTCCTATATTTTGTGATAATACCAGTGATATTTGCTTACCAAAGAATTCTGTGCATCATTCTAGAGCAAAGCATATAGAAATTAAGCATCATTTTATCAATGATCATGTCTCTAAAAGTGATATTGTATTAGAATTTATTAGGAATGGTTCTCAACATGCCAATATTTTTACAAAATCACTTATGGAAGAAAGATTTTGTTTTCTATGAAAAAGATTTGAAGTTTTCCAAATTTGTATATCAAATCCTTTTTGTCGTGTTTTAAAATATTTTATTTCCTTATATATGTGTGGCTTAATTAATTTTTATATAGGTGTAATAATTTCTTCTTCATCAGTGCCACCGATCAGTCACTTCAGAAGCATCACTTCCTTCTGAACCTGCCTTTTCCTTTAACCAAGATTACCCTTCATTAATCCAAAAGCATCGATAAAACCCCTCTCATATCTATTTACTCTCTTTATTCTTATCAAACAAACCCTCTCACCATGGCCTAAAGAAATCCCTCTTCCTCAACTGCAACCAGAAAAAGCCGAAGGTTTCAAAAACCCCTTAACCCTAAAGAACCTGTAGATTTGGAGTCGTCTATTGACTCAGATTTTCTCAAAACGGATAATGAGAGTAGTGAATCCTTCGAAAATCCTCCCATCAGTCAAAAAAATAAAGGAAAAAGGCGTATGGAGCAAACCCCCAAAAGGCTGCATGCAAGAAAGGAAAGGTAGAGAACATTGAATTCGGATCTGAGGACAATTTGATCTTTTATGGCCCGAGTGAAAAAGCAAGGTTTGAGTCGTACAAGTCAAAATCTATAGCTTATGGACACTCTGTAAGTCTTTCCCTCATGAAAAATTTGCACTGTGATGTGACCTCTATATTTGATTTTCAACATCTTTCTTCTTTGTTCAACACTATTGGTAACTCCATCTATGAGGAACCTGTGAGGATATGTTTTACGCAAACCTTTTTGTGAATGACAAAGATGACCTGGAATCTATGGTGTTAGGCCCTAGAATTGTTCTAGACTCTTATCAATTTAAAAAGGTTTTCTCTACTAAGTTCAGTGGGTTTGATGTTTTTGTGCAAAATTCTTGGCCAAAAGATTTTGAAGTATCCTTTGAAGAAGTCAAAGTCTTTTTATCTGATAACTCCCCCTGATATTGGCCCCAAGAACCTAAAGCTTGAGCATAGTGTCTTGGCCCACATGAATGTTAACATTTTACTCCCCAGAAATGGGTCCCTTAGTTCTTTATCCACTATAAATGTCTTTGTTCTTTACTATCTTGTTAATAATAAATGACTGAATTGGTTTGTGTGGATTCGCCAATACATGCTTGAAAGTATTAAGGACATATCTTACTCTACTGCTTGTTTATCATATGGTCTACTCATCTCACACATCCTCGAAGTTATGAAGGTAGATTTGGCACCATTTACACCCAAGCATATTATCATCACTTATGATAAGACAACTTTTTCAATGATGGGGGTACTCCTTGGGTGATTATGGATGGGTTAAATGCGCTAAAGTTGAAAGTATTCTAGTTCCAGTTGTAGTTCAAATTGAACAACCAGCATCTCAGTCGACTGCTCCTAAAATCTTCAGCCAATGCAGAAATATTTGGATGAGGTAAAACAGCTTGTGGTTGAGATAAAGGAACAGGTGGAGAAAATTAGGGAAGTCACTAAGGAGACAGGTACAGATGTGGCTAAGCTCAGAATGGATATAGGAGCTATGCGGAGACAAGGAACCAGGGGCTTTCAATTCTATGACTGAAAAAATGGATAAGCTAGTCAAAGATATCGAGAATTCCTATGACTACTTCTGCACCAAAGTGATCGACACCCTCAAGTACTTCCCAGGAAGAAACTAATGTGTATTCGTGTGATGGTTCAAAAATAATATTTTCTAATTTCCTTTTTTTTTTGCTTGCTTACCGGTAGTCTTTATAAACTTTCTTTTGTTTGGGTATGTATAACTTATGCCTCTGCTAAAGGCATTACATTTGTTGCACTATCTATCTAGTTATTATATACATTACTTCCTATATTACTTTTGCCTGTGTTATTTTCTTTTCATTTTTTATTGATGTCAAAGGGGGAGAACATGTAAGAGAAATAAACAGGTTTCAGCAGTAATTCAACTTCTCACGGGGAGCAAGCATCAAGTCAGAAAAAGGGAAGCTTCATAATTGATGTTTATAGTCTTTATTAATGTTTATTCTCTCTTGATTGTCATCATAAAAAATGGGGAGATTATTAAGTTAAATTCCCAGGTTTCAATGATGATAATTTTCATTTACTCTATTTCGCATGAATCATCAAAAGGAAAGAAAATCAATGAGAAGCTATCTAAAGATGTGATTGCTAAATCAATGGACCTATAGAAGGAATCAAAATCCTTCAAATCTACTCGGCCTCAATCAAGGAAATCATATTACCAATCAAGAAGTTATTCCCATATTTAGTTTCTTTAATTAAAGTTCAGTCAAAGGATTGTTTGTCTTGTAAATGAAAGTTGTGATAAGGAAAGTCACAATCGAATCTGGTCTTTCTCAAAGAGCATGATTCGAAGAGGCACCCCTTGGGTCAAATACTTTTAAAGATCTCGTGCTCAACGCCCTTTTTCCTCTCCTATAAGAAGGTTGGTAAGTTCAATTGGAAGACTTGTGCAACTACACACTATTTTCTAAGTCTCTCTACTTTTTAGCCTAAACACTGTAATCTGAAGTTTATCAGTGTCTCAAAAGATAGGAAGAGTTAGAATATAAAAGAAAGTTGTGTCATTATTAGAGATTCCCCGTTGCATTACTTCGTTGGTGGTG
This sequence comes from Nicotiana glauca, assembly GCA_026770625.1. NCBI lineage: Eukaryota > Viridiplantae > Streptophyta > Magnoliopsida > Solanales > Solanaceae > Nicotiana > Nicotiana glauca. The sequence goes on from MU745928.1 coordinate 127,190, forward strand.
AACGAATTAAAACCATCCTTGTTCTAATACTTTCAAGATCTAAAAGGAACCCTTGTGACCCAAGGGAACTGGATGTAAGTACCACACCGGTACCGAATCAGTATAAAATTATTATGTGTCATTCTCTTTCTGTTTACTGTTATTTTACTTCTGCTCTCGATCTAGTCAACTAAAATCATCGTTAATTGACTAATTTTTTAACAGACCACAATTTACCCCCTTGTATTTTCAGGATCTTCCCTGGACACGGATCTTGTTCGAAGCATTTATATACCTAGGAATGGATCTTTCCCACGGGCTAGATTTGGCCCTACTCCGTATTGGGTAACTGATGGTCAGTTGATGTACATATTCCGGGATGGATCTTCCTTGGGCCGGATTGGCCATATACAATTCTTAGTGATTGAGCATGATGAGTGAAAAGTGTGAGACAGTGAGATTGAGTACTCTGAGAGTGTGAGTACATAATTTCATCTCTAAGATACATTTCATTGACATGCACACAAGATATACATGCATAAAGATACATTTTTCTCATGTTGTACGGTATCACGTCATTCATGACTTCTCACATATATTGAAATATGGGCATAAAGAGGTATTTTGCACATGCCATCTCAAAAGAAAATAAAATATCTTATTTATTGTTGAAAGGATTTCTGAGGAAAATTATAGTTTTCAGACTTACTCGTATTTTCGACGATTTCGGTAAAGGATTTGGGTTTTCACTGATATATTTGAAGAGCAGAACTATTTTTAGGGAATCTATGAAAAGGCTGAGCATTTTATCTTTGAGTTACTTCTTTTGTTACTTGCTTTACGATGTTATGAACTGTTGTTGGCTATTGGTGTTAGACCCGACCTTTGTTCCAACTCGTCACTACTTTCAATCTAAGGTTAGGTTTGTTACTTATTGAGTACATGATGTCGGTTGTACTCATACTACACTTCTGCACCTTGCGTGCAGATATTGGCTGTTGATGTTGCTGTGATCGATGGGAGTTGGAATTGAAGACGTACTTGCGTTCTGGTTATAGCTGCCCCTTGTTTATGGTAGCCTTAGAAATAAAAATCTATTTTATGTACTTTTCGAACAGATGATGTATTTATTTCATACCACCTTTGTAAATTTTAATCTTAGAAGCTCATGATTTGTACTATCAGTCCTTGGAAAATGTATATGATTCAGAACTCTTTTTTTACTTAATTGTCTTATTTTATTGGAATTTGATAGTTGTTAATTGGCTTACCTAGCGGGTTCGTTTAGGTATCATCACGATTAGTTGGATTTTAGGTTGTGACAAGTTGGTATTAGAGCTCTAGGTTCATAGATTCATAGGTTCTACAAGTCATGATCAAGTAGTAGAGTCTTGTGGATCGGTATGATGACGTCCATACCTATCTTCGAGAGGCTATATGGAATTTAGGATATATACTTCCCATCTTTCTTTCCTTATCATGTGGCATTGATTCAACTTAAAGTGTAACTCTTTGAATTCCTTCCACACATTCGTATACGCGTATGAGCGCTTGGTATCGACTGTGCATCGATGGCTTGGATTCCCTGGTTGCGGTGAGAGATGTGATTTAGGTGTGATGATGATGGGCCAGTCTGGAGTACTCGAGGTCGGTTTTTAACTGTAGCTTGAGCACGTGGATTTCAGTTGTGTGAGCACATGTTTTTGGACTTATACATCTGGTAGTGAAATTCATGGCTCGATGAATGGCTGGATGGCTACGTGATGAGTATGATGTGACTGCGAGATGTGTTCATATAGTTTGAATGTGATGAGAAGAGTTTACATGAGATGTAAAAAGGACTATTGGATGCTTGATTTCTGTCTTGATTTGACGTATTGGCTCGAGTTGTGGGTGTTTTGAGGTATTTTTCATGTTGTTTAATTATGGAGTAAAGTAGATTTTCATGTCTTGTTATGAGTTTAGACTCAGGAAGGTTAAATGATTGTGTATTAGTTGTGACTGTGGAAGGGTATAAAGAGGTGTTAGTTTAAGGCAAATTAGGTGGATTATCTCCTGCCGGGTGTCCCGAGGTTGTGTGATCCCTGTGTTGTTTTGTAGAGAGTTCTCCTTTACTAGCGAATTATATGTATTGCAATTTGAGTTTGGACTGCTTGTGGAAGTTGGCTTGATTGTTACAAGGGTTAATGCAAGATTTGCAGATAGTTTGCAGTATTAGATGGTTTGTGTTACATGAGCTTATGAATGATTTAGTTGAATCTCACTGCAGTAATGGAGTATGGTTATTGTAAGTTATCAGATGTTTTATTTCATGTCTTAGAGCCAAGTAGGGGAGTATACTATCGACGATTTGATTGTATGGTTATGTGTCGTATCAGTTTCAGTCTAAGGCATATTTTGGATCAGTTATGACTTGCAGATGTTGGTTTTGAGGATGAATTATGCAAGGGAGTTTTTGGATGCATGATGTATTACACATTATGGGTATATGTAGATCACATGATGATTTGAGTTTGTTATTCATGATGGTATGCATGGAGTAGGGATTCACTCGATTGCTTAGAGGTGTGGATTACTTCTTAGGGTGTTGGTGTGCTAATGGGTCACAGGTTGTCTGGTCCATTTGGTCGTTTAATTTAGTTTTGAGTAGAGTGGAAGACTCTAGAGAAGTTTCTAATGGGTTCAAGATTTATATTTAACAATTGAGAATTTTTCGAGATTTATATATGGATAGGGTATGAGATTTGTATTAGATGGTGTCGAGACTCGCGGTATTTCTATATAATTATGGAGTATATATTTCAGTATCAGGAAGGTGAAGAAAATTAATTTAGATTCACATAAGGTTTCTTCAGAGTATGTGTCTCGGTTATGGTACTTTTGGGGTGCTTAAGAAGGAATACAATGGCTTATAGGCCTTAGGCACGAAGTGATTTTATGCTAGGCTCTCATGTACTGAGTTTTGGTTGAGAGTCATGGCATTATAGTGAGGAGAAGTATCAACTTGAAGGCAATTCAGAATGGAGAAATTGGACAGTTAAGTAGTAGGTTGGATCAATATCGTAAAAGATATGATCGGTTCTTTAGGTACTTACGATGTGATGAGTCTCTACAGTTGTTTTGTGGCAGTACTCTTGGGTTTTGATGACTGTGTGGCTTGGTTGAGTTAGAGGGATTCTGTTCTGATAGCTTGGTTATGTGCAAATGGATTTCCAAATAGTTCTTGAAGATTCCTATCATGGTTTGAGGTGGATATTTCCTACTGGCGAGAGGAGCATGTTGAGTATTGTGATTTCCTACTGGACGAGATCAAATGGAAGGTTTCTAACTAATCAGATATGTATTCTACTTGTGACTCAGAGTTGATTATGAGGTTCCCATATTTTTCATCTGATGGCATGATAGATGTCGTATGTTATTTTGGATTATGGTTTGCGTATGCAAGGTCACAGTTTAGTTTTGAAGGGAAGGTCATAAATTCATAGATAGCATGGACAGTTTTTGATGTTTATATGAATGTTATAACTGCTTAGTTTTGCCTAAGAAGGGTGCACATCTCGGAAGGTGCACTGTGTTTTGATTTATGGGTACTTCATTGGTATTGCGGCACTCTCCTAGTTAATCAACAACTGATTTTCAGATATTGATATATGGCATGGAGGAATTTGAGAAGCATTCCTCGTGGGGTGATCATGTATGAGATATGTATTAGACATTCGAGCGGTGGAGTTCGGATCAGATATGGTGATACGTGTGTTCTACGGATTTGGAGATTGGGAGTTCTTAGGAGCAGATTGTTTCGTGGTAGTGGACTGTGAAAATGTGGCCAAAGCTAGTAATAGTATGGTATGTGTTATGGTTAGGTCATTGTGGACCTTCGGAGGGCTATTTATCTATTTGTAGATGACTAGAGTTGATTTGGGGCCCATTGGTAGGCCTAATTAGGATGTGTATTCTACACCGAGTCGGATTGGTTGACTCCATATTGCTATGGTTGAGGATGTGCCATTCGGTTGTTGTCTAGCTTATTCTTGTTCTGATATGATCTGTGAGTTACTCTTCTATGCTACGAGGAGTTGTGATTCGTTGGTTATATGCACACATGGTGCGGTTCTATTGGGGCATAATAGCAGAATTTGAGCGAGATGGGTATTTAGGTATTGCATGATTGATTTTTTATTGGTTATGTTCTTTCGGGTTTTGTGTGGCATTGTGTCATTTGCTTCTCCGTGATTATGGTAATACACTTTGGGTACATGATGTCGTATTGCACGTGGTTATTGATTTTGAGTAGGGTGGCTCGAGGTATATAATATGGACTAGTGTTTGGAAGGGGTCACGCATTGTCGTGGAGTTATGTTGAGGTATGATGCTTTGTGTTAGTTCGTGTATTATGGTTCTACGGTGTGTGAAGGATTTTTAGCATTTTATTATGGCGGTACTTGTTGAGCTTGCGGGACGGTTCTCTCGTTCAAGTCATTTCTCATGATTGAGTACATTTAGATTGTTGCTTATTGGTGCACGGATTGTACGAGTTGTGGATTTAGATTGTATTGATTTGGCATGTCACTAGAGTGGTTGTGTTGGATGAGATGGGGTCATTGGACCTAGAATGGATACTATCAGATATGATTACAGGATGTATGGAGGATAATACCAGAAGTCAACTTAGAAATTAGCCATACTTCTTGTCAAAGGAGGGATAGTTCCATGAATTGTTTGTCTGAAAGGTGGTTACGATTTTCTGTGTATTTCTTTCATCATTGGCAGTGTACAAAGGTTCAAACAAGATTTTAGTCGATATGAGGTTCATTACCGGTGTCGAGTTAGTTATTGAGCAACTATTGCGGTCGGAAGTTATTGCTATGAGTATTTGAGTTGTGTGGTACATCTAGTGATTGTGTCTTGGGTCATGGTTATTTCTTGATACAACTTGTTCAGACTTATACAATGTGTAGATGCGATATTCGGGTCTTATAGAAAATTTCAAATATTGGAAATTAGGTTCAAAGGTTTATGGGCTAAGGTTGAATTAATGATCCTCAATTGTATGGTGTTGTCGGGCCTAGTTGAAATATGGTGACATGGGATCACCCTGGGCATGTGCATGGTAAGGTTACACGGCGGTTTAACATGTTAGGAACAACTCTTGTCACGTTTGAGGACAAACGTATGTTTAAGTGGGGGAGAATGTAACGACCCGACCGGTCGTTTTGAGCATTTACATTTCGCTCGGTAGTTTGGGGGCACGAGTAGATCTGTATGATGTATTAGTAATTGTGTGAAAAATTTGAGTTTATTTGGTACATTTTAGCGCGAGTTTTGGAAGTTGAAAGTTCGAAAGTTCATTAAGTCTGATTTGAGGTGTATTTCGTCATTTCGATGTTGTTATGCTTGATTTAAGGCCTCGAGTAAGTCTTTGTATGTTATGGGACTTGTTCGTATGTTCATACGTGGTCCCTAAGGGCTTGGGTGAGTTTCAGATAGGATTGGGTTGTGATGCGCTCGTTTTTCTTATGTTTTGATGTCGTTTCGTCAAGCATAAATGGTACCATATTGGAAAAATGAGCTATGATTTCCGTTTTGATTGAAGCATTAGATCTGTATCGTAATTACGGAGCCATAGCAAAAAGAATCCTCGAATTTGGACATTGTATAAGGATTTTATAGTCATTTTACTAGGAATTGAGTTGTTAGATTTTTCAGATTATTTACGAAATTGCCTTTGACTTCGTATTTAAAAATTTGCACTATTTCCAAATATTGAAACCAACATATCTCCTTCATTATAAGGTCAAATTGAGTGATTCAAATACCTTACTTGACTGAAATCTTACAAAGAACCCATTGGAGGCACCAGAAGTAAGTTTCGGGATAGTTTGTCATGAAAAACAAGGCAGAACAGCTGGGCAAAAATACTTAATATCGAAGGTTTGTTTAATTGTTCATATTTTGAGCTGGGGAGCTCGGACTTGGATAATATTTAGAGTCAATTTTTACCATATGGATTGAGGTAAGTGTAACGACCCGGCCGGTCGTTTTTGAAATTTACGCCCCGATCCCCCATTAACTGCTTCCCCTAAGTTCATTTCTGCTATTTTGATTTGCCGGGACGTTCGGTGTTTAGTTTCGGAGAGTTTTGGGGCACTTAGTCCCTAAATGAGAACTTAAGTGTTGAAAAGTGGTACGTAGTCAGATCAGTGTGAAGACGACCTCAGAATGGAAATCTGATGGTTCTGTCAGCTCTGTTAGGTTATTTCGGGGTTGGGAGCGTGTTCAGAATGTATTTTGGATGTCCGTAGCTCATTTAGGCTAGAAATGCCGAAAGTTAAAATTTTGAAGTTTCCGGTTCGATAGTGAATTTTTGATCCGAGAGTCGGAACGGGATTCCGAAAGCTGCTGTGGTACCGTCATGTCATTTGGGACGTGCCTGCAAAATTTCAGGTCAATCGGACGTGTTTTGGTTAGGTTTTTGATCGAAAGCGAGTTTGGTTGGAATTTGAAGTTCTTAGGTTCAAATCATTGATTAATTCGAGTTTCCGGCATTGTTTTAGATGGTTTAAGGATTGGTACAAGTTTGAATGATGTTATGGGATATGTCCGTAGGGTTGGTTGAGGTCCCAGGGCCCTCGGGTGTGTTTCGGATGCTCAACGGAGCAATTTCGGAACTTAGGGAGTTGCAGGTTTTCTGCTGTGTGTTGCAGACCCTTTTCTTCTATGCGATCGCATAAGCTTTCATGCGATCACATAGAGCCTTTTATGCTGGGCCTCATTTTCCTTCAATGCGATCGCACTACCCCTTCTGCGATCGCATAGCTCTGCCTCCCCATTCTCTGCGTTCGCAACTCCCTCCCTGCATTCGCATTGAGTAACCTAGGCTAGTGTCTCAGGGCCCAATTCCTTATACGCGATCGCAGAGCCTCTATTGCGATCGCATAGGTCCAGTCCCTTCTCTTCCGAGATCGCAGTCCCATCCCTGCGTTCGCATAGGCCATTTTCTGGGCCTTCACATTTTGATCTACGCGATTGCATCCCTTTTGATGCGATCGCAATGAAGAAATACCTGGACAGTATTAAATATTTAAAAAATGAGGGTTTTTCCATTTTTACAAAAACTCAAGCTAGAGAGCTCGGTTTAGGGAGATTTCTCGAGGGCTTTTTAGAGGCAACGATTGGGTAACGATTCCTTACTCCTCTATGATTAAAACCCACTAATCTAATCGTGAATTCAACCTTTAATTTCGGATTTTTGAATGAAAATTGGGGTAAAGTTCTTAGACCTAATTGTGAGAATTTGAAGGGGCATTTGACCTCTGATTTGGGAGATTTTTATATGGTTAGACTCATGAGAGTACGAGGTTTCTGAAAATGTGAAAATTATTCGATTCCGAGACGTTGGCCTGAGGGGTGTTTTGGTTATTTTACCTATTTTCGCGCCTTAGCTTTAATTTTAATAGTGGAATTTGTTACTTGCGATGTTATTTACAATATGTAATTGGTTTGAATAGATTTGGGCCACTCGGAGTCGGATACTCGTGGCAAGGGCATCGTTTCTTAGTGATTTTTGTACCGGTTCGAGGTAAGTATCTTGCCTAACCTTGTGTGGGGGACTTCCCCTTAGGATTTGAGTCTTCTCTGTTGGTTGTATTCCTTGTACGTGAGGTGACGAGTGCGTGCTCGGATTTAATTGTGGAAAATTTATACCTTTTTGGCTCTTAGATCCTAGAAATCATCGAATATGGAGTTGTTCATGATACAATTGAGTTACCTGTTATTAGTTTCACCTCTACATGACTTACTTGGAATTTATTTGACCTTTTGGTTTATTCTTGTTGCCTTCTTGGCCTTTACTTGTGTAACTGAAGACATTTACCCTTATCTAGCCATGTTATCCTTCCTAATTGCTTGTCTTAAAATCAGAAATTATTATTCGTATCTCTTATGTAATTAATTGGGCCTAATTAAAAGGAAGTTAGATATCCTATGTTTAGTTGATATTTTCCTTATTTGATACTTATGTGACTTATGTTAACTCCTTCGTTGTTGAATTATGTATTATGGAATCGTTGCTGCATAGTATTTTCTCTCTTGTTGAGTTGTTCTTATTGCGCTTAGTATTTTCCTGTTACGATTATTCCTTGGTAGTTAGTTGTACCATCTTCTGGTGAACGAAATTTCTTGTGCTGATTTCTCTTGCTTGTTTCTGTATATAAATATTGTCATTTATTGTGTTGTACTTGATATTGTGAAGCACGAGGTTTCTGCCGTGCGATTTGTTGATATTGTGAAGCACGAGGTTTCTGCCGTGCGATTGTTGATACTGTGAAGCACGAGGTTTCTGCCGTGCGATTGTTGATACTGTGAAGCACGAGGTTTCTGCCGTGCAGTTGTTGATATTGTGAAGCACGAGGTTTCTGCCGTGCGGTTGTTGCTATTGTGATGCACGAGGTCTTTGCCGTGCTATTGTTGTTATTGATGTTTTTGCACATGCGGCGTAATAAGGCGGGATATGTTATATGCTTATACATGGGTTGCGCATGTGG